>PPHD01028883.1:0-10763 GCA_002909625.1 Bambusicola thoracicus
CCTCAGGTGGTCAATCAGAGGTTCAGGCCGTGATTCAACAGTTCCCATACAGTCAGGGCAGAAAGGAGTGGTGAAATGACAGCCAGAAGGCAGTGCCAAACCTCAGCCTGCGCTGCGGGCAGGTAGTAACACGGCGATCAAGCACCATTAGGCGGAGAAAACCCTACACTTGCACGCTGCATGCCGTTACCCAGCGCAGCAGCTCCTACCTAACACACCTGGAGGGGGCAGAATTCAGGAGGCAGACAGAAAACGCCGCTCACCGGTCCGCAAAGGCTTCTTCCTTTCATGCCGCTGCCAGGCTCTGGGAAGGGAGCACGCCAAACAGGCGGGGATGCACGTGTGAACAGCACGGCCGGCCCAGCGATGGCAGAAGTCAGCCAGCACAGGGGAACTGACTTGCAGCGGTCCCTTCCAACCGTACGGTTCTAAGCTGCGTCCGAAGGGATCGGTTTCTCACGGGCCAGCTGAAGGACGCGGCGCGCTCCCGGTCAGCACCGCTCTGCCCAGAGACACGGAACGCGCGCTGCCCGCCGCCACATGCGCACCACCCGGACAGCCACAGCCGCTGCGAGCCGCTCCCGCTCTTCCCTCACCCCACCCCCACCACAGCCGCAGCCCAGTGCCGAATCTCCACACGCACCGACCTCCCGCGGCTCCCTTCGGGACCAACTCACCGTCACCACAGCGCGACGGCGACGCCGCCTTTTGCGCATGCGCAGCTCCGCCAGAAGCGCCCCCAGGCCCGCGCGCCTTTCCCGCCCCGCCCCGCGGCGCGCGCCCTATTTAACGGTGGCGCGCGGCCATGTTGCCCTTTCCCGAGGCGGCGCTGAGCGGAGCTGTGTGGTGGTGAGCGGCTGCCGTGGTGGGCCTTACGGACTGGCCGTGGTTGTGGAGGGCGCGCGTCGGTTGTGCTGTGGCAGCTGCTCTGCGCTGGCAGGAGCCGCTCTCAGTTCCGTGAGGCCTAGGGACGCACGAGCCCTTGGCCGTGCCCGGCGCGCGGCGCTCCTGAGGGCGGGCTGCTGGCCGGCTGGCTCCGCACTGGTGCGGCGGCCCCATGCAGGCCTCGCTCCGGCTGGCGCTGCAGTAGCGGCGCGGGGCACAGCGCGGGTCCCGGGTGGTTGTAGAGGGCTTTGGCTACCTGATGCTGCTTTGCGGCTCCACGTCGGTCGCAGCGCTTCATGTTATTTTTAGGGGATTTTTAGAGGCATTAGGTTGTGTCGCCGGCAGTTTAATTCGAGGAGTGCGGTTAAGTGAATCCGGTCTCTGAACTGAAAGCAGTAATTGTTGGCAGCGTTTACTAAAAGTCTGAGGGACCGAGGGAGTGTTATCCACCTTTACTTTGGTCACCAGAGGTGGCCAGCATAGGGGCTGACCTCGAGTTCAGCCTGCAGGGAAACCCCTCAGTCAGTGCTGCAGAGCACAGCCCACAGAGGGCTCGGAGGCCGTGTTATTTGCTGTACTCTGCTGGGATACTCCTCTCCCCGGTGGAGGCTGTTGGTTAGGAGCAGCCTAATCCTGCAATCAGTCATTCTTCATTCTGGAACTCTTCTGTTGTAGACAGAATGCTCTGGAGAATAAAACCTTTTTTTCTTGTCTTCCTTGTTCTAGGCAACAAAAGCAATTAAGGGATGAGTTGGTTTCTGGCTTCTGGAATCTTCAGGCTGAGCTCTGTGCTGTTACCTTGCAAGCAGGAAGATGTCACATGAATTCAGACAGAAGGATCTCTCACTGTACTTAGGGGTGAGGAAAGCATCCAAAGCTGTCCCCTGAAATCTAGGTCTATACCTCTGCAGCTGTTTAAGGCTTGTAAATCGTCTCTCTGATGGAACAAGGTATATCATCATTTGCATGAAGGGTTAAGTCTTAAGCTGTCCTAGACAGTATTCCTCAGTTAGCACAGACCAGTTAATACATTCTGAATTACTGCCTTCTTACTACTAAGCTTTTTACTTACATAATGACTCCATTTGTCCTGTTATGCAGCTCAGTTTGCCTTACCACATGCTACTGCCATGGATACTGGAAGGTGAGGTTTTATCCATTTATACCAACCATAGCCCTTAAAATCTGGCCTTTTGTTCCTTGAACTTGAACCCCATGACAGCGGAGAGCAAACTGAGCTTTTACTGAGGCTAATATTCTAGGTCTGATACCAGTTATAAAGCCTTTGTGACTGCTTTGTTGTGGGGGGACAGTGTTAATTTAAGAGTTGTGAAGGAATCAGAAATGAGAGACTTCTAAGAATGCTGGAGAATCCAGTTTTGAACTGGATAGGTAGTTTTGTGAAGGGTTAACAGATGTTAGCTGGAAGTAAGAGGCTGAAGTAAAGAACATGTCCTCAAATCACTATCCCTGCTGGTACATAACCACATCAGTCTGTCAGAATATGGTCAAAGTGGACAGAGAACTGTGGTGTGAATTTCACCTCTGAAAAAAACACGTGGCACATGAGGTTTGAATGTACCAGCAGGGAGCCATGTTGCTGTGCCCTAAAAGAGCTTTTCTCCTGTTCCTGGCTACACCAAATTCATTCCATGCTTTATGGTTGGAAACACCGTTCTGCTTTGATTTCCTGAAGCACATTTCTGGAGGTCAACTTGATAAATCCCCTTGCATTTGGTACCTGGGAAAAACAGCTCAGTCTTACAGGGCAGGTGGGAACCTGTCTGCTGGCATTGTGATGATGACTCTTTGCCGTTTACCCAGCTGACTTTTGTGATGAGTAACACTGTATCTGATGTGCCAGCTCACCAGAAGGTGGCAAATCAAACTGGAATCATCTTTCATTTCTGATTTGATTTATTCTGTTCTTTCAAAGATGTTACCAGATGACTTTCTTCACTGACTTCAAGCTGTGTATAGCCAACACTGGACTGTTGGTTTCCACAAGTATGGGTGTTTAAGAAGGTAAGTTGTTTTTCTGCTGTGATGCTACAATGCTGAAGCTCCAGTAAGCTGTTTGCTAGCTGATGGAGAGCTGTGCTAGCCATGTTTGCTGCTGCATGTGGTTGTGCAGCTCTCACTGGCTGAAGATGTGGCCTGTTACTTAAGAATGCTTTTAGACTGCTGCCTGACTCGGCAGTTCTTACTTGTCATACTCTCACAAGCTTTACCATTTTAGCGTAAAGCATCACATAGGTAAAGCTGGGGAGAGGCAAGAATAAAAACTGGAGCTCTTTTTGCTGATTATTGTTCTTCTAAGGATACCTATTCCTTACTATGGCTTAAATAGAATTTTTTCCAGAATTATTTCTGATAAACCTATTATGAAAATAGCTTTACTGGCATCATGATGATATCTTTGCCGTTTACCCATCTGACTGGTTGTTGATGTGTATCTTTGAATCTGAAATGCCAGTACACTTAGTAACTTCATATGATTTCGTGTGAGATTAAGCTTATGGAAAACTGACTAAATTTGAAGTGCTTTGTTTTGTTTTTTTTTTTTTTTCCAGGTTGAGAACAGTGTGAAATGTGGATTTCTAATGCACCTGGAAATGCTTTCCTGGCCCTTCCTGCTTCCCAGAGGCACTGCTTGATTCTAATGTGCTCGGGGTGAAGTCCTGTGACTTTTAATGCCATGCTGAAAGGAAGAAGTCGAGTAAGATGGAGTTAGAGGATAGATGAAAATGTGAATAATGCCTGAATGAAGTTCAGGTGAGAGTGTGACTGAGAAGTAGCCCTTCAGATGCTGTTAGAACTCAGTATGAATATTTAAGTGCAGTCAAAATTTGATTACGGGATTAAAACACATAGGAAAATTTGTTTTCTTGTCTAAATGAGTGTTTATAATAATGCTGGAAGCTGTTCTGCTCACTTTCAGTGCAGTGTTTGTATAAATAAAATCCTGGATTTGTAATTCCAATGGCTGTGTTTTGTTTTGTTAGGCTGTGTAAATGGTAGTGCTGTGATCTTGCTGCTTGACCTGCACAAAAGTTGCAGCAAGCCTTCAATGTTTGTTCAGTTTATCAATCTTTGAGTAGAAGTCTATACACTTTGCTGCATTTAATGTGGGCCTCTGATGTAAAACTTGCCCGGTGTTATGCTGTATGGGAACTGTTGAATCATGGCCTGAACCTCTGATTGACCACCTGAGATGTGAGCTGAGTCAGCTGCTGGGGCACAGGTGAATGCAATCTCACCTGAGTGACTGGAAGGGCTGGGGCCTGGCTGCACCCCTCCTAGACCCCATTTAAGGACTGACTCCCCAGGAGGAAGGATCTCTATCTGGAGATCCTCCCTCTGGGAACCTTTCAGTGAGCCCAGGACAGGGGTTAAGATCTTTATTCCACTTACACTTTGTAACAGCGTAATTTTTCCTAACCCAATACCTGTTCACCATACAGCCATACATATGCCTACAGCTACATCATTGCTAGGAAGACAAAGTAAGACAAGTCCCTAGTGGGAGGAATGTATCCACTGGATGGGTCTTTACACTCATTTTTGCAATGAGGCAGTTAGACTGGTACTCCTTGAGCTGCCTCCTCCCTGGTGGGCCTACTAATTTTTTTTGTTCTCCATGGCTCTGGAAGCCATGGCCTTCCGGAGTAGAAACATCACTTCTGCCTTTCTGCAGTGTTGCCAGAAAACTTTAATTAAATCCTATCGACTATGCTTTATTTCTTTGCAAAATAGCACTGAAAACAGTTGTCTACTTCTCTGTAACTGCAGTCCCAGAAGGCTAAAGTAGAAGCTTCAGACTCACTTAGAGTGGAGACTTCATTCTTCATTAGTGCTAACGTAAGTCCCTGGGCCATACGCACCAATAAACTGAAGCAGCTGATGGTGGCACTGCAGTAGGTAAATATCTCTCTGTTGCAGGCTGTTCTCATCACTGAGGTCAAATGGAAATACTGCATTTGGTTCTACGCACAATGCAGACTTGCCTAAGCAAAGAAGAAATCAGTTCAGACCATAGGAGGCTTGGCAACCTTTGGCCTGTATTTGTAAGGAGTGGAGAAAAAAAGCTGTTGCATAGATTACTGGGTAATTAAGTCTTATAAGTTAGCACTTCTGTATTACATTGTGATTCTGTCACTACCAAATCTGTGTGTGAACAAATGTAACATAATAAGAAAAGGAGAGAATTCTGCCTATGGTTGAACCTGGACTGATGGTATAGCTGCAGAGGAGCGATGTCTCCAATGTGCTATCATAAGGATAGAGGCTTGGTGCTGTTCTGGGGCCTTATGTACAGCACTGAGGCTCACCACTGGAAAGTCAACTGAAAGACTTCCTTCTGATCTCAACTCTTAACGATGAAAGCTTTCACTTGAAACAAAATACTTCTGTTATTGCAATCGACTTAAGATGATACACTTTTTTCAAACTGATGAAACATGAAAACAATAGACTCGACTCAAGACTGACTTACCATGTTTCAGGGTAAGGGATGATTCAAACAACAGGATGGCAATCAGTGCATCCTCCTCAAGGACTTTCTTCCTCAAACTTAGTTTAGTGTGAGCTTTGGACAGCGAAATCCTAAGAGATGGATGTAAGCACGTCAGAAATACTTGAAAAACTGCAGGAATGAAGACATAGTGTATTTCTCTGTTGCCAGCACTTCATCAGGATCAGGAGGTAACAGCGCACTTCTTGCTTTAAAGAAAACTTATGTCAGAGAAAGCTGTGAATACATAACCCCCCTTTTTATTTTTCTAGACAGCTTTAATGAAATAAGCATTGAATAAGTATTGAGTCCAAGAAAGTTCTTGAAATACTTGTTTCAAAACCAGTCCTATAAATGGTAGTCATAAACGTTAAGATACTCTTTATACTTCTCCAAACTTCAATGATGTCTGCATTTTTACTTAATAAACTGAGCTGCTAAGATGTGTTTCTATGAGCATTGGACGTACAGGATTTTTAGTGCAGATGCTGATAATTTTGATCCATGCACAGAATCCCTCCTCACTCTACGACTTGCCAGGTAGTAGCCCTGAATGAGGTTTTCTGCTTCAGAGCTCAGTTGGACGCGAAGATTCTTAGCGAACAAAATTAACTGGAGAGAAGGTAGAAATTTTCAACATTTAACTGTGGAAAATGAATAATATGCATTTTTTTCACACCTTTTAATATACTGGCATAGTAATAGAGGTAGAACAGTGTATTTCACCATTAATTTTTGTGAAAGCTCATCACCGTTCAGCTATGCATAAGTGTGGATTTCAGATACTGGGCTGAATTACCTGTTACAGAATCACAGAATTACAGATATTGGAAAGGAAATGAAGCTGCTAAAGCAGGTTCCCTACAGCAGGTTAATGGTATCAGAAATAACGACAGTTCCTTTAGAATGAGATAGTAACTTCTCATAGAATCACAGAATGGTTTGGGGTGGAAGGGACCTCAAGGACCACAGAGCTCCAAACTCCCCCTGCCACAGGCAGGGCTGGCAACCTCCAGCTCTAATACTAGACCAGTACTAACTGGTATTCTAGTATTTCAAACTAAGTGTTATGACTGACTGCAAATTCTTCTTGTCAAAAGCAAGTATTAGAGATCTGTAGTCATAGAAATGTTGATCCAGTATGCTTTTCAGAAGGTAGGTGATACTGAATTTATTATGCCGACTCTCACAGAACTGAAGCTAAGTTCCCTGATGATCCTTAGTGTTGGTGGGAGTATGGCAGGGGGCAGAGGTACAAGGTGAATATTGACAGGTTTTAAAATAACCTGCCAGAGTATCAGGACAGAACCTTCTGATTCCATGAACAGTATGGTATGCAGGAGGGAGTTTCTCACTCAGAGGGGGTGACACACTGGAACAGGTTGCCCAAGGAGGCTGTGGATGCCCCATCCCTGGAGGCATTCAAGGCCAGGCTGGATGTGGCTCTGAACAGCCTGCTCTGGTGGTCCGTGACCCTGCATACAGCAGGGGGTTGGAACTCGATGATCATTGTGGTCCTTTTCAACCCAGGCCATTCTATGATTCTATGATTCCAAGTATAATGCAGTGCTAAATTATTAGCTAATATTTACTACCTCTTCATAATCCTGTGTTCTGAACTGCTGTGAGACTGTGTACAGCATGGCTTCAGGATTAATGGCTTTTTGCAAGACGTGATTCACTACAGGAAAAGACAGCTGACACGAAGGAAATTCATTGTATATCAACAGCCCAAAAACATCTAAAAGATTAGGTGGAATCAAACTCAAGTCCTAAGAAGAAGTCCCAGAGAAAGAAAACAAATTATTTTGGAATTTTGACAATTAGAAACATTGCAATTTTTTCAGTCTGTAATATTCAGTTTCCATATGCTGAATGGTGCAAGAATAGCTAATGAGTTACCTATAACATAAGCAACAAACTTGTGTTCGAGTAGTAGTTGTCAAAAGCTACTGTGAATAAAATAAATGGCATTTGCTTTAGGGAAAGCTGGCTCATTTTAGAAGACAGTTGATTTAAAGTCACTTCAGCTGTAGCTTTCTGAGAAATACAAGTTTGTTTTCATTATTTCCCAAGCTGAAATAACAATAACCAGAAGTAACTGTCAATTGCTTTACCATCTGCCCAATTAAGAAGCTGTCCCTTGCTATATGTTTCTTTGGGGAAGAACCCGCATCTACGTAAGACCAAAAATTGGTCTGAACTGCAATAGTCACTTGCTGGTCAGCCTCTTCTCCATACTTCTTCCCAGGAATGAACAGCGTTGTTGTCCTGCTCTCTAGCACTAGGACGGGACAAAATACGTCAGTTATGTGGTTGATGTAGTTTAACTATGAATCCTAGTTCCAAACACACTAGCTGAAAAGAGTCATTGCTGTATTTCATTGAATATGTCATGATTAAGGTTTGGCATTTCCATACCACCAGTTCTGAGGACTGAGTGTTTGAGTGCCTAAGTCCTTCAAAGGCTAGATCACAAATCTATCTGCAAGCCTGATGAATACACTTCTCATTCCACCTAATAGTAATTCTTGTTTTGCCAATAAATGGATCCCTGTAGTGGAGCCTGCATAGCAAATGCAAGCTTATAGGATTTTGCCATTTTTGACCTCATTTCTTTCATACTTTCAGTTAAAAATAGCTGTTATTTTCCAAGCATTTGAGGGCCATAAGCTGAGGAACAGGCCTAGGTATGGTTTTACATGTTTGTTGCATTCTGTCCCCTCATTTGTTAGCAGATACGAAATTACCGGATTGCAGAAGTTCAAGTTTATCCTTTCTGTATGAAGATAAGTCTCCTATGTAACAGATACCACCCTGCGCCAGCAGAGCACTGCAAGCTTGAATACTAGCACTTCCGGTTCCATGTTTATCTTTGGACACGGAAGGAAAGATGTCACTCGAGGATGGGTGTCGTATGCCACGAGGCAGGAGACATATGCTGTAATTCAGAAGCCTAGAGGATTAAATAACTGTCAGTCATAAAACTGTCAAATCATTGCTCGGTTTTTCTAAATTAATAGTGTTCTTAACACTTTGTAATGATAGATATATTGAGATCTACCTGTAAGCAACAACAAACTTAAAACCACTGTCAAGACTAAATGTGTAAAGCACATTTCAGTACACATGCAGAAGTCTAAGCTTTCTCTCCGGGAGAACTGTATTTCTGATGGTTTTAACGTGAGGCAGATCATGGCTTGCAACAGAAGCAATACGCAGGAAAACAAAGAAGTCTCCTAATGTAACCCTATACCATTAATGCCTATTCCTGTTCTAGAGGAAGGCAGAGGATTCGTAATTCTCTTGGCCATCTGGGGAAAAAAAGAAGACTGGTAACTTGCAGGCTCCAACTGCCTGCGTTACATCCCCAGTTCTTATTGAGAAAGGAGAGCGCTGAACTTCTTTTTCACTCCCCTGCACCATATTCCTTGGCACACAGTTACACACTGCTCGGTTCCACAATCAAAGGCTCCTTACGATTTCAAGATGTTAAAGCATGATTTCTTCTCATATTAAGCAGCAGCATAAAATTATTGATTAAAATAGGAAGTATTGGTAAGTTGGCTGTTACACTGATACCGATATGTAGGTAATGTCTGCTTTGACAGGTTAGTGATAATAGAATATTATGTGCATAGCATAGCGCCATGTGAGCTTCTCTGAAGTAACTCTGTCCTGGTTTGCCTGGGGCATAACTGAAAATTAAAGTAGTGGGGAAGGTAGTGATGGAAGGGCTTAAAGTGACACAAGATTTGAAAAGCAGAGAACTTCGCTTTCATAATCACCAGCTTTTGGGGCAACCTTAGTTTTGACTTTGGAAAGAGGTTTAGTTTGACCTCTGCTACACAGCGCCAGTCTTAAAAGCTTACCGAGATCATTATGAGACTGTTAGGGGTATTTATTAGCAGTAGTCCTATATACATCACTTGAAATAGAAATGTTTCAGGGTTATTTTTTAGCAAGTCAGAACCCTGTATTCCTTTTAAGCCTCATCTCTTGCTTTTCGTGTAGGACCAATCCTATTATCTTAAAAAAGCAAAAATGTAAGGATTAAGGAACCTCTTTACCTATCAATGATCAGAGTGTCACTCGTCACAACCAGGAGATCGAGGTAATCTGCATTTTCTATTTCACACGTCTGAACTAGGCTCAGTAATATTGCCAGTTTAAGAGTATTGTAAGTGCCAGGTGGAACAACTTGAGAAGCAAAGATATTGGCAAGCATGGCTGTAAACCTCCAGCATGAACTCGAGGTCAGTGAGAGCAGATACTTAAAATTTTCACCGATAAAAGAAGGACCTAATTAAAACAAAACAGAGGTTAACGAGCACTTAATGGAGCAATGCAGATACATTAGAATAAATTGCCATCCCAGTCTTTATACAAAAGCTTACAAAGAACTAAGATGTTTATGCATTAAACACTAATTCAGAATGTAGACAGCTGACAGCTATTAATTTTAGTACTCTAAAGGCTGCACACACGATCTACTAAAACCAATGGGATAAGAAAGGAATAAGAAACTAAAATATCAGGTCAATTGCATGTATGATTCCCAAGTAGCTTACAAGTGACAAGGGAAGTTGGAAAGGGGAAGCTGAAGAACTGCAGTAAATAATTATGTCATTTCCCAATGCATGGAAAGAGAAGTGGGGAAAAGACGTTCTCAGCTGACTGACCGAGCACATTTCACACTGTAAGAGGAAGATCCCACAGTGGTTTTGCAATGCAGGCTTCTAGAGAATGAAAAGGTCTCCAGATTTTGCACCAAAAAAAAAAAGTTTTTCAAAATTTTCAGACAATTCTAAATGGAACTTCCTTACCATTTGGCTTACAGGGCTGTACACTGCTGACTTCTATACACGCTGTAGCTTGTGGGCCATTTTGTACACAAGCTGGAATGCCTATTATCTTGTAGTGGTTTCCTATTGTCATTCTATTGGCCAGTTCATCTGGAAATGGAAAACAAAACGTGGGGGAGACCTGCAGATGGTTTAGCTAATAAAAAGATGCTATAAAGACACAGTCAGAAAACTTTTCTAAGCTGTTTTCATTTGTAACACGTAGTTGCGGAAAACAACAGTTGGATTCCGGGTTTACCATTGTGGAGTAGAATCAAAGGAAGTACACGATTCAAAATAAGTAGTGCAGAGAGTAAGGAAGGCATAATGGGGGAGGAGAAGTAAATTCCTGATAAGGAAAATGGATGATTCACTTAGTTCTGCACTGAAAAGCAAATGGACAGTTGTTTGCAAGTATATTCCAAAGCCTGTGGTTCCACCACTAGCAGTTAGTGTTCTATAAACATGATAGAAAAAAAACCACACACAAAAATGTGACTACAGTTAGAAAGGTTTCAAAA
>PPHD01028884.1:0-2500 GCA_002909625.1 Bambusicola thoracicus
GAGGGCCACATTCCCTGCGAGAGCGCGGCGCGGCCCGAGCGGCGGCGGCGGCGGGCGGGGTGCGGGCGGCGGGAGCGCCCCGTCAGGAGTGCGTGCGCTCGGAGCCGGGAGCCTCCGGGGGAAGCGGCCCGCCGGTAGAGCGCGGCCCGGCTCGCTCGGAAAACGTTTTATTTAAGTTAGTTAGTTTGCTTTCTCAGCGAGTTAACGCCGGACGGCTGTTCTGGCTAGAAGCGTCACGTTAACCTGTTGTCTGCTTACCGGTGTCCTCTGAACGAGATGCATCAATTAATGTTTGTGACTTCACGTCTCCTTTGAAACCGGGCACGGGCGCAGTCCCGCTTTGCCCAGGAGGAGGCAGCCCCCGCCGGGGCTGTGCGGCGCGGCGCGGCCCCACCGGGCGCCACTGAGCCCGCAGTGCCAGCGCCCCCCCGGCCCCGGCCGGAGCCCCTCGGTGCCGGGCCGGCAGCACCGCCCCGCGTCGCCCCGCATCGCCCCTCGGCTCTACGTGCCGAGAGGCTTCGTCACCACACCGGCTACTCATTGGCTTAATGGCAGGAAAGTTGTCTCACGTAAGACAAAATATTGTAAAAATCCCGTTTTATAGAAACGCGTTGAGACATGAGAGATAAATTGCGTGTGTACGGGCCTCTGAAATAACAGGTCACCGTGGCTCTTAAAATTGAATCATTCTCGGTGCTGAACTGAACGGTGTAGCCCGGCTGCTTTTATAGTTAAATATTTTACACGGTGACAGAAAACGTGGAAGAATTAAACAGTTGGAGATTTAAATACGAGAAGTTGCTGAGGCTTAAATCTGTGCCTTGCTTTGAGTGCCAGCCTGCTCTGCTCTGACAGTGCCACAGGCTGAGGAAGGGCGTTCGGTGTCTTCATCGAGTTCCAGCACTTTGCACACATACGTGTTAGTATTATCTCTGTGTACACGGTGTATATATATGCACTATGTGTATAAGAAATTGCATATAATATATAAAACTGCACGTATAATTTGATAGTGTTTTCCCTTAAAAGCATGCTGACACCTTTATCCAGGTGTTCAGACTCTAAAATCTTCATCATGAGTGCATTTAATTGTTAAAAACGCGTAGAAAACCGAACTGTGGTGAGGCGGTTTAAAACGCAAAAATACCAATAGAACCGTGTGCCGCCTCCACGTTACCCGGAGCAGCAGTCCTGGAGGTTTGCTGTCTGTCCACACAGTCACACATTCCTGCAGATAGCAGAGACCACAGAGAACAACAACTGCAGATGAAAATATCCGGTTGGGTAGCAATAGCAGGCAGGTACTGAGGGGACAGGTTCAGAAGCGACAGCCTTTTCTTCAAAACTGTGAGGAGATCTTAAATAAGAAGACAGGCAAAGTAAAGCCATGGGTACGGCTAACAGGACTCAAGAGGCATTTTATGACAGGGTCTGCACCACAGGAGTTCAATACAACTTGAATTTGGCTTATAAATCCTTCTGTAAAATATGTTGATATGAAACATAAACACTGGTAAACATGCAGTAGGATGTCCTTTAGATAATGGGCATAGCTTCACACTGCTTTTGCTTTTCTTCCTCTTTTTTTCCCCCCTGCTTTTTACCCAATGCCTTTTGAAACGTGATTTAAGAGAAAAATGCTGCCTGTTTCTATTGCTGTCACTGTACGAACTCTCTCAAATGCTGTTTTTTATACGAGACTTGCCAGACTAAGTTTGACAAGTTGAAAAACAGAGCAAACCCCAAAGTACCCATAGTTATTTTGCTAAAGATTTTTTATTGTTTAGATATATGCACGGTATAATTTACTGATGTCACAGTTTAACAGTCCTCTTTTGGGTTCTCCAAGTCATTTTTATGTGGGCCTTCAATTAAACAACTGAAGTTCTTCACAGCTTTCTCTGACAGAAGGAGAGGAAGCTTTCCTTTGGCTGGGCAGCCCCTTAAAGCGGTGCTCACACCTGAGAATAGCCATAGGGGTTGAGTGAAATTACAGAGGAAGTTTTCAGCGTGGCACGAATGTGTACCGGGCAAAGTTACACGTAAGGCATTTCAGGCTATGCACAAAGAGCCACTGGGATAACCTAAACATTTCAGTTTGTATGTGGTCGTGTTCAAGCATGATGTTGGAGCATGTGAGCACAAATGGCTAGATTTATATGTAGGTAATAAGCTAAAATAATACACTTCATTAGATTCTTACGTGGAATTATGTGGAGTTTGGACAGTCCTACTTCTGGCTCGATGAACTATGTTGTTGCCATCTCTATATAGAGGTGAGAAGTTCGACTTAAGTCGGGTGCTTATGCCTCACCAATGTATCAGGAGAGAATGACAGTATTCTGTAATATATTGTTATACATACTTGGTGATAAATGGATTGGGTGCTGTCACAAGTCATCAGGTCGGCTTTGAAGATGTATGACTGGAGTGTAAGCAACTTTTTATCTCACTGTCGATATTTATCAATTCATAAATACTGCTAAAGTGAATGCAGATT
>PPHD01028884.1:7500-10762 GCA_002909625.1 Bambusicola thoracicus
TAAAAGAGTGCTACTCAAAATAGAATTACTATCGTTACTTAATTTTTACAGCAATGCTGTAAAATGTTTTATTAAATACAAGCAACCTCACATAAAGCCGATTTGATTAATGCAATCAAAGATAAAAATGTTACGTTTTAAACCAATTTTCTAGTTTATGTGCAGTATCTAACATTCCCAAGTAGTCTTTAATGGAGATTTCAGTTTCTCAAACTTGAAAGATTTGCTGGAGTCCCTTCGTGCTGTTTTTTTGTTGTGTTTTTTTTTTTTTTTTTTCCCCCTGACTGAGCCTGTGCTTCTCATCTGTCTAATGACTGGCACTCCTTTACTCCTCACCTGTATTGAAGTTTCTGTTACTGTTCCTCTTTGAGACCTCGTGTCCGTGCCTGCTCTGGTAGGTTTTGTTGACAGCCTCATACAATGGGGAATAAAGCAAAACGTCAGAAGCCAGGGCTGAAGTAAGCAAGTAGCTGTTACACTTACTAATCCTGCATTTGTTCTGGAGTCTTTACGAGAGGAAACAATGCAATTGCTTATGTAGCTGAAAAACAGGTAGAGTTGGTAAGGTGGGAGCGGAAGAGCGCTGATTTGACTTTACTAGATGAGAGGCAAGAGGAGCTGGGATTGCTAACGAAGGTAAGATCCACCTGAAGGATTGGAATTAGTCCGTGAAAAGTTAGAAATCAATCCTTAGAATGTTTGAGGATATGTGTACGTGGGGTGTAGTGATGTGTTTGTGCTACCTTATTGTAAATGCAAATGCACACTAGAGAGTATTTCTGCATTTTCTGGTCTCCTAAGAGCTTCAGACTAAGGTTGGGAAGTATGAAGCATTTACTACTGTTGTTTAAAGCTGAAGGGGACAAAGTTTTGTAGATGGTTTTCGAAGGGGTGAGGCTAAGGCCCCTTTCTGTAGACCTGGTTCAGCATCTATTAACTTCAGAGTGGTTACAAGTACATTCATAGATGTGAGAGATATGGGAGGGGACCAAAGGTCAGGGTCAGAGATGATAAAATGGACAGTGCAGTAAAATAGAAGACTGAGCTGAAGGGAGTTAAATGCTGCAGTTATATCTGAGGAGGCTCTCTTTACCTCTGAGAAGCACTTCTCCCTTTCCAGGAGGTGAAAGAAGGATAAAATAACCTTAGCCAAAACAGATACACTGGAAAGGAACATGAGAAGTGCCAAAAGATCCAGGTTGTTGAAAACAATTTGATTTAAATGTTATCTTTCAGGACAGACTGAAGATAAGGTGACCAAAAAGTGTATTAAAGAAAGCTGGAGTACAGCTGAACCTTGTGTGAAACTCCATGGTGGGAAAGCTCATGGTAAAAAGAAGGAATTGCCATCATGTAGATTGACCAGAGGAGTTTTTGATACTAAAGACAGCACCAGTGTAAAGGAAGTCCATGAATAAGAGATCCAATACAGTAAATTCACTGAAAGGAGATGAGGGAGGTAGAGTAACAGGAAACATATTCCCTAACTACGCCTATATAAAATATTGTAGCATTTTAGCTAAGATATGAAGTGGATTTTAGTCTGAATTTAATTTGGTTAAGTATAGCAAAGGAAAAATAATTATTTCAAATCGATTTTTTATTTTTTTTTAATGTCAGAATAGCAGCAATCACAGCTTCCAGCTGTTTAACAAGAGGTATTTCTGTCTTATTTATTTCCATAAATAGTTGTTCTTATCTGCATCGTGAGTGCAATCAGTATGATTTGTTTTCTCTCCTTTAGGGATCTTAGAAATAAAACTTGTATGTCTATGAATGTCTGGAGAGGTCTTTGCTGATCTGTTAACCAATTTTGGGAAGTACACTGTGTCACCAATTCTGGGTTGTGGACATCAAACAAATCTGTAAAGAAACGGTCAATTGTATTGAAAATGTAAAACATCCTACAGCGTGCCAGTCAGTTGAAGAAGTATGCTCTGTGCATCCTCTACAACACAACTGCTATGATCTTTAAGCTAAGTGTGATTCATAGGAATTAGTTTGGGCAGCTCTGTTTGTAAGAGAACCTGTGTCTGTGGATTTTACGTCCATGAGCATGCATGTTAAGCTCACAATTACTTTGTCATCACTTTGTATTACTTTGTATGGAGGCTCTGCAACTATGGGGCAGTTTAATCCTTAAGTGAACATTTATTATTAGCTTACATAGTTTGAAGTGTTTATATATTGTTGTTATTTAGAACAATTCAAGCGTGAGGTTGTATTTTAAAGTAGCAAAACAAATATGGTCTGTAGTAGTCATGGAATATTGCCCAGAGTAAGCTGCTTCAAATAGGAGGCTACATATGCTTCTATTACTGAACTCTAGATTATGATTTGTTTCATTAATTTGAGGATTTATTTAAAATCTGTAAACTGATTATCCCTTCTTATTCTCAGTGATATCCCTTCTTATTCCCACCTTCTGGCTTTGGCTCTTCTTCCACAGGGTCTTCCTTTCCTCATTCTTTCTGCTGTCCTTTTTATCTATCATTGTTGGCTTGGTTTCTTTATCCTACCCTTCACTTTGTGGTCCCTTCACCTTTACACTCTCTTGTCTGTCTCTCTGGGCCACACGAACTATACTTCTGTGTATTTTTGACTATCCAACGTGATGCTTGTGAATTTTTTAGCATCTTTTACTTAGCAAACTATGGTCTCTTTGGGGGCTGCTGGAGTTTAATATGTGTAGTGAATGTTTTGAGAAGTCGGGTGTTTTAATGTCAGAGTAGTTATAATTATATACCAAACAATTGGAAATACAGTTGTTGACGGTAGAATTGGCACGTGGTCCCATCTAATAAGGGTGATACCAACTCCATTCCAAAGATGTTTAGAAACTTACTTCAAGAGTTAAGATTTAGGTTGTGATATAAAGCCTGTGATCTTTCTCGTATTGCCTGGATGAAGTAGAGTCTTACTCAGATGAAGAGAAGAAGAAACTTACGTATGGTAACTTCAGACTATCTTGTTTGTGTGCTGTTAAGTTTGTACCTGTATTGTAGAACACAGTGAAATCTCAACTGCCTGATTATTTGCCCATATTGTTTGACTTTTGTAATTTGCACAGGGTTGTGCCTGTGGCAGCCAACAGTACCCACTAAGCTAGCTGAAACAGCTTATTTGAATGCCCTAAAGGCTTTCAAGGCCAGGTTGAATGGGACCCTGGGTAGCCCGATCTAGTGGGTGCTAGCAGGGGGTTGAAACAAAGTGGGCTTTCAGATCCCCTCCAGTCCAAACCACTCTGTGTTTCTGTCTCTGA
>PPHD01028886.1:0-10762 GCA_002909625.1 Bambusicola thoracicus
TGTTTTGTTGTTGTTGTTTGTCACAATCCTGAAAATACCTTCTATTTTTTGAGAATTCCAGCTTGTTTAGGTTTTGCAGACTAGTGGTGCCTTTAAAAAATGTGGACTCCAAAGAACTGGACTGAAGTTCTCAGTACACAGGTCTGCAAAATTGGTTGTGGATTGTGTTACGTTTTTTCTGTTTTTTAATTTAATGGCATCTCAATACAAATATCAGTCTGCTTCTGTGGCAGGATGGATCAGGGTTTTTCAATTAATAATGGGTTAGTTGCTGTCTTTAGAAATTTCAGATTAATTAGGAAATATGAAATGTGAGCTAAAAGGAAGAGTCGCAGTAAAGCCTATAGCAAAACTATGTAGTACGGTGGAGCTGGAGAAAACAATATAGTACAAAAGAAGAACAGTGTAAATGATTCATTATTAAGGTGAGATGACCCAGTTAACACGTGTTTGAAAGCAAACAGCGACCCTTACCTTGTGTGTTCCTGTATACACCCAGTTGGAGTTGCCACACACTTTTCTGTGTATTCTTAGGCATAGCCTGCAAAATCTTCATTGAAAGTTACCGCAAGGGTGCAAGCAATGCTTAAACTCTAAGGTAAGTTTGTCATTGGAGAAACAGAAATATACATCTATTTCTAGGGAAGGTTATTTGTTGCCCATGTTGTCTTATGACAGCACAGTCATTAAGGAAGAACTTCAGGGACAGTGAGGTCTTTAAGGTTAAGAACTACCCTTGCCTGTACACACAGAAGAGACAATTTCTTTTTCCCCTGTAAAGTTTTTTGTTCGCATGCATAATTACTTCTTAGAGGACTGAGAGATGTTGTGTTTTATCTCCCTCCCCCCCATTATTATTATTTTTTTTTTGAGTTGTAGTCTTCAGAGTGGTCAGCCATGAGCTACAGACTGCAGCTACTGGTGGAGGTCATAAGCAGAAATGCACATTAGTTGTGTGCGAAGTCATCTCTTCAATTTTGGGTATTTTCCTCCTCCCCTTTTTTTTGTGCATTTTTTTTCTTCTAAGGCTGTAATTCATATGTGTTAATTTGATCTTGGTTAGAGGATCACTTGAGTAAATTGAGCTAAGCCTTCTCTTAATAACACTTTCAGCAGACTTTGTTTGTTGCCATTCTGGAATTCAAACTACATGAATGTTTCCATTCTATTTTGTTGTATGCATTTCCTGGAAATGGTCAAACTTGGGCTTGTGGTTCTCCTTTATTTTCCCAGACCTGACACTTACTCTAGCTTTCCAAGATCAACAAAACATTCTGCTGTTGTGAAAAGAGGATGTGTTTCTTAATCACTTCATTAAACATATACTATTGAAAGAAGGGGAGGACGATAGTCAAAATTTGGCTTGGAAGCAGATTCAGAAATGTTTTGTTCAAGTAATTACTGTCTTTTATTTGTCAGAGTTTGAAGTTCTAGGGTGATAGAGTATGTAACGAAAATCATCCTGTTTCTTGCTTTGCTCAAAGCGGAGGTATTATTTGTATTACATGTTTAATTATTCTTCAAGTTCCAGTTCTCTGAACTACTTGAATATATTTAGGATGTGTTTCTAAATGTGTTGGGAATGCCAACTAGTGGTGTTTTCACCCAAAAGAGGTGGAAAGCTGTTGGTCCTTCTCAAATTCATTTTACTAGCTATAGCCTTTAGTTCTGTGTTTCCGGACCCTTGTTTACTTGTTCCCAGAGAATACAGGTTGCTATTCCTGCTTTTAACATGCAACAGTGTGGAGCCAGAAGAGGTACATAACCAGGGCAGTGATGATCTACTTATGGTTGATTCAAACTGTAATCTATGTCATGGACAGTTTAATGAAGTGCATATAACTTTCTGTAAAACTTGTTATGGAGTTCGAGGTAAACAGCTTTTAAAGAGAATTCAGAATGTCTCTCTAGGTGTTTTTTTTTTTATTGTTTGTAATTGTATATCATCAGTGTCCTTCATGAGAGAATTGAGTTATGCTTTTCAAGAAGTGATCTTCACTTCTGTGAGTCTAATGAACCCTGGAGCTGCACAGTAGGAGCCTGACAGACTGGAAGTTGCATTAAATGGCTTTGGGTTTTTATTGAAAACACTGTCCTTGGTTCAAAGGGAAGGTAATTATTCTGCCCTGGAGTGATAGTAGCCCCTCCTTTTATTGACAGCATACCATCTGGTTGTGATAAATTATATGACCCTGGCAAGGCTGCAGCTTTTTGGTAGCGGTGAGTGACTTAAATGCTTCATGTCAAGATTGGTGGGAAATAAATGAATATTATTTATGGAAATGATTTATTCCCCTGTCGTTGGGCGCAAAGCTTTTTGCTTCTTTTAGTGTCTGGTAAACATACCTCTGCAGAGGCGAGGGGAAATAGAAAGCAAGATAGTATGTATGGGGTTTTCCAGCAGCTAATTCTTGCTGCAGGTTCAGTTCCTTTAATCTATTGAGATAGAGCTGAAATAACTGGTGGAGAAAATCTTGTGTGCTTCACTTGTAATTGGCACCATTTATTGTCCTTTACCACCCTAGGACTATTAATGTAGTAGGGAAAGTGCATATTGTTAAAGGGTTTTTTCCCAAGGAGTGGTAGTATTTAAACTTGTTGGTTGCTGTAGCTTCAGGGAGGTAGGTTCCTTTTCTGAAAACTTGCCAAGTAGTGAATTTGCATCTATAAGTTAAAGTTAAGGGTGATATTAGACAGGTCGTTAGCTAATTGATTCTCCTGTCTACAACTGCTTCATGCTGTCCCAGCCACAGTGTTATTTCTTCTAATCTGCCTAATTACATGATATGCTCTGGCAAAAAAAGAAAGTCTGAGCCAGTGATGGTTGTTAAACAAATGTCTGCATGGGTCTTGGGGAAGAGAAGCAGATTTGGTTCTCATATCTAAATTACAGCTCCCCTCTAAGATGGGCTTAAATGTTTGCAAATGGAACACATTGAATGTGAGACTTACTGTACTGTCTGATTTGTTGAGGATGTTGCATGGTCTCTACTTCCAAATTTTAATCTTAGTTCAGAACATGATGATTCTTTTGCCACAGATTATAACTTCTGCTTCAGAAACTTCCTCTGTTTGCTGTTTGTATTAGTGTTGTGATTATTACTTAAAGCAATTTTGAAGCCTTTTCTTGCTAGGGTATGTTGATGCCTTTTGTGAAGCTAATTGCTGCAGAGAGAAGTGTCATCAGCTAGTTCTGCAGAGCATTTTAGTGTTTTCTTCACTTGGCAAAGGTAGTAGTAGTAACGCTCATTACTAGTTCTTACTTTCCTACCACTTCTATTTTTAGAGCTGGAATCCTTGCAGTTATATTTGCACAGGGTAGCATGAATAACATTTATCTTAGATTTAGATGTAAAAAGAAAACACTTTGAACCTTGCTTTGCTATGCTTGTTATTTCTGTGACTAAGTTTGGACGTTCATGGGGGGATTGGCCACAGGTTAAAATAACTGAAGCCATGTTAAGTTGTAACTAAAATTCAGCCAAACATTCTATTCATAATGAGCAAAGTGCCCTGGCAAATTTGACTTGCTTTTTGGCTGCCCGAATATATAAGAAGCGGATGTGTGTTATTTTGGGGTTTGGCAGCTTAGGTCTGCATCTTTTGTGGCCAAAATACCTCGGCAGCTTAAATCCATTTGGACCAGATGCCTCGTGTCACTTGTGTGGCATGTTGATGAGCAAAAAGTTGCAGCGTACTCATTATTACTAGTCTATCAAAGAGAAAGACTTGAAATGTCCTCATCTATTGTGGGAAGTCACTAAGAGTACAAGACAGAAAAGAGTAAACATAGGTAACTTCAGATGTTTTCTATATCTAGTAAATGCTAAGTTTTGGATAATTTTGAGATTTATAAAAGAGAAAGGAGTAGGAATTCCTGAAAACTGAAGTTTGAGGTGGTTCAAACACTGGAACTAGGCAAAGTCATAGAAGAGGTGGAGTCTCCATCTAGGACAACAGTCAAAACCTAACTGGGTATTGTCTTGAGCAGCCTGCTGTAGCTGACCCTACTTGACTTAAACCTTTACTTAAATGTATTCTTTTTCAGTTTAAAAACATTATTCAAGGTACTGTATTTGTACATATCTTTGAAAAAATAAAAAAATAAAAAGACCTCACTCCATCTTTCTTACAAGCCCCTTTTACGTATTGAAAGACTACAATGATGTCTTCTCAGAACCTTCTCTCCTCCATGTTAAGCAACGCTAGCTCTCTCAGCCCCTCTTTGTACTCCAGCCCTCTGATCATCTTCAAGGCCTTCCTTTGAACCTGCTCCAACTGGTCCACGTCTGTCTTAGTTTGGAGCAGAACATAAATCACAAAACTGAACACAGTACTCCAGGTGAGATCTACAAAGAGTGGAGCAGAGGGAAAGCATCAGCTCCTTCAACCTGCTGGCCACGCTTTTTATGCAGCCCAGGATGTGACAGGCATTACCAGCTCTCACCCAGATTTTTATTCAGCAGTACCCCCAAGTTGATTCTTGTCAGAGTTGCTCTGAATCTGTTCATTGCCCAGCCTATATTCATGCCTGATGTTGCCTCAGTGCAGGTATGACACTTTGTGCTTGACCTTATTGATGGGCCCACTTCTCAAGCCCATGCATGTCCCTCTGGATGACATCCCTTCCTTTGACGTTCAACCAAGTCAAGATATTATCTTCTTGCATTTTTTGTTTAAGCCTCCTACTTCAGGACTGAACCTTTTCTTCCCACAATGGAGAACAAGGAAGTTCTGTCCAAGACATGGTTTATTAGTGGCTCCAGTCTCTGTGCAGAGTATTGGGGACAGCTACTGAAGATTCTCCTCTAGGAGTGGAAGCATACTCTGGTAAAACATTCTGACATAGCCTAAGCTAAATAAAGCTGTCTTTCTGACACTTGTAGGTCAGTCACGTCATGTTTCAGTTGCAGCTTAATCAAAATCTGTCACTGAGGCATCTGGTAATGATGCTATGTTTGTTAAAGCAGCCCTTTATTCACATACTTCTTAATGACTTGGACCCACTTTTGGCTAATTGTAATGACAGGGAGTCATTCTCCCCTGTGGATTTTTTGTTGTACCCTTCGTAAGGAATGCAAATATTGGAGGATGTGCATAGTAACCTCCCTCTGAGTCCTTAAATGTAGAATTTGATAAGATGTTAAGACTATACAGGATGTGTATTAGGCTGACCTAATTAGGCTGACCTTGTTTCAGTCCCACTGGGGAACATAAAGGTTGATTTAAAAAAAATAATAATATTAATAATAAAAAATAAAAAAAGAGGAAGAAAGTACAGTAGTTGATTACTGACAATGTATGTGCATAAATGAACGTTGGAATATGAGATGCTTCCACAGCCAATTCCGTGAATAGTTATGAAGCAGCTAGAATATACTTCTAAAGACCGGAGTGACTGGTTCAACTGTATGCAGAAGTATGTGGTGTTGAGTGTAGTAGACAGCCCTTAAGTGTGAAGTAAGTTCTTAAATCTCCATCTGCCACATGGTAAAGCAGTAGAAGTTAACAGCTGGAGTATGTCCATATGTTACTTTTCTAGTCCCAGAATCCTGCTGTTAGCCACTGCTGTTTTTGATAGGTGTTCATTTGTATTAAAATGGTGCTGAGTCAAGGCAAAGAGATAACGTTTGTAGTCTTTCTTTAATGGCTAAGAATTAATAATTTCAAAGTTTCATTGTTTCCTAAGCATCTTTAATGGAAAGCTTATTTCTAATGGAGCTTACTCCTTTTGTGTATTTATATCTATTATAACATATTTTGCTTATGCTGGTTTTATGCTGGTGAATTTAGGAACCAACACTAGCCAGGTTTGAGGCTGTAGGGTCTTTTAACCCATTTATTTTTGTGACTGTTGCATCAGTAGCGTTGTACAGATTTACTCTCATCTCTTTAAAACTTGAGTTTTCAGACTGTTACAACAGGTATTTTCTTGTAGAAAAGCTCTCTCCAGTAGCTTGGCAAACATTGGCTTCAGTCAAATCAATTGCTTTGTTTAGCGCCTTAAAATATTTATTCATGTTGGTCTCTAAGCCTACGATGTATGTCAAAGTGTCTGCTCACGTAATTAAGCCTACTGTTTGTGGTAAAAGGTGCCTCATCAGATAAACTGTAATACTGTCAAGGCTGTGCTTGCATGAGTGACCGTTGTAGTTGATTTTATTGCTGTGTTCTGCAGCATCTTTTTTTTTTTTGTCACAATTTCTCTGAATACCTTAAATCTGTTTGCTTGGGTCAGGAATTTACAGTTTAAATGATGTTTGGGGGAGTACAGAAAAAATTAGATGGTATTTCCTTCCAGTGTTTTGAATGCATGTGTAACCTGCTCAGTCAGGTTCTTTTGTGATCACCAGTGTAGACTCTGGGAAACTGGGGCAGTGCCTCTATTGCACATCACCAAGGTTTTTGAAACCTCTTTTATGTTTGTATGCTTTAAATGGAATTTCTTTAGCAGATTGTGTTTTTTTTCCATTCACATCAACAGATTCACGTGATCTCTTTATGGTGAGAGCTGTATCTCTTTATGATGAAGCTTGTGGTGCTGACAGTCTGTCTTGGAGTTCTCTGGATGCAGTTGGGAGTTGCAAACAAAATCAGAAAGTTCAAATATAAAAACATCCATCTGGGCTTTGAAATATGCCAAAGGCTTCAATCTCACCAGTATATGTAAACTCAATGAGTACACAATACATGCACCCAGCTGTTTTTTGTCATGCCTTTAAACTCCACTGGAACTGTTTAGCTTAACAGCAAATGCAATGACAGATACTTAGTATTAGCATAAGTTTTATTTCTCTGGGACCTTTCAATGCCAGGAACATTAGCCGTAATTTTTCTTTTCTCATTTTTCCATTTCTGAACCCCTGGTTTTGCTATTGCTATTTTGTTTTTTAAAATCAGATTAAACTGCTTTCTTCTCCTTTACAGAACTGAGCATTTTGCCCTCCGCTGCAGTGGCTCCACTGTCAGCGCACTCATGTAATCCAGGCAAATCCCCTGCATACAATTGTGTTACAAAACCATAGGCACGAGGTTAACTCGGAGTGGAGGGCTTGGCTCACGACCACTGTGGCTCCTAAAATAAATTGCTGCTAATGCTGCTGCCATATGGCTGACAAACATGAGCTCTCAGCAGTCTTTTGATTTCCTAGCTCGTGCTTTCAAGTGTGCTGGCTCTTAAACAAGGCTTCTCCTCCCACATTATTTGTAGTTTATCTCCTGAGTGGTGAACTCAGGAAGCATGCAAGTGTGTCAGAAGAATAAATAACTTGATTCAGCTGTCCACCCTGGTTAGTGGCTCTGCAGCGTTGGGCTGTCTCCTGGCTACATCCAGCAGGGCTCTGGCCCAGCATAGTCTGGGCTCCAGGGAGTGCTGCTTGGGGTACAGCTGTGAGAGCTTAGGGCTCCAAGTTCCTTCTGTGTAGCACTGGCCCCTAGTGGAAGTTTCTGGACCCTCCATCACCTCGGGTTCGCCTTAAAGCCTGCTTCCCATTTCCAGGTTGCTTTTAAACCCAAATAACCCAGCAGAGCTGTTGCTTCTCTCTTCCGACCATTTTGCTAAATACTGGCATTTGAGTTGTTAAGCAGCAGTGCACATCTGTAGCACTGAATTAAAGGATGATACTAATTACTTTCTTTTTTAAAGTTTCTCATTGCTTTGGCAGGTTCTCTTGGGATTTGCCTGCATAAACTGTTGCTTAATAATGTGGGAGCATAGTATTTCACCTTATATTTTTCAACATGTCTGTCTGCCATCTCAGATCACTTAGTGTAATTGTATATAATATTTAATGAAATGTAATGAAAATCTGCAGACAACATCCTAAATGAAGGATGTAAAATTCTTACTGCAAATATTGGCACCAGTGCGACATTCATCAGTGCAGATTCAAAGGAGATGGTTTGATCTGTGTGAAGCCACCCAGTTCTTAGAGCTCAATTACTGACATAACAAAAACATGTCAAAGGAGACAAGACCTGTATGTCATGTGTGATAAAAATTTTTACTCTCATTCCTTATCATTAGCTCTTATAGTATAATCTCAGTACAAACCAGGAATGCTTTGTTGTAGACCTTCATCTTTTTTTTTCAGCTTCTGTAATTCTGGTTTGGGGTCCCTTTTGTGGGGGACTGAAAAAAGAAGGGTAGTGACCATTCTGGCCTTGTGCGGGTGAAGGCCTTTGGCAAGATTGATCATGTTGGTCAGTCTTGATTCTTCCCTTTCTGCCTTGAGATGTGAGTTCATGTCATCTTTCTGACAAACGATGTTACAAACCTCTTAAAATCAACTCTGGCACATATTATGTTCCTGAGTCATTAACGCTGATGATGCTCAAATGCCATAATAACAGTCTCTCTGTAAATTTTCCTTGGAAGATAAGTAGCATTTAATCAGTACGGAAATGGAATTTTGCTCAGAGTTCTGATATTTTTACTTTAAAATCTCTCTCCTAATTTTCACCTTGCTGGCTGTAGCCCATAGATGGGTACTATCTGACTTTGAATCTGCCCCATGTTTCTACTCAGATGTTCTTAACTCATACCTGTCCTTTCTGCCATTTGGCAAATCTAAAAAAGTTTTGCTCTTCTGTTTCATTGTGCAAATGTAACCACAAATCATGCTTGACTTTGTGATCTTTAGGATAAGTATTGAAAAGGGAATTTTCTATACTGTATATGAAAAATACCTTTGTCAGTAAAAAAAAGAAGTACCTTTATGCCTGTTATGCTTCTCTAAGAAGTTGTCTGTATTTTTTTATGTTGAGATATTTACAAGTATAGTGTCCAGAAAACAACTTGAGTTAGTGTGTTAGCATTGCAAAAGATCTTCAAAAGCCCTCAGGAGGCAGCTTAGCTTCTGAAAGCTTAGTGGAGAATCTGTTAAATCAGCAAAAGAATATTGAGTTCCTGGTTGAGATTTGAAAAATGCTTGTTTCCAAAACAGAGTATGTTGAATTATGTCTTCCACTGGAACAGCCAACCAAAAGTCAGAAAAGTAGGAATAATAAACAGAATAGAAGTGTAAGCCTTTGCAAAAACAAGGGGATTTTAATGTGGAAAAATTTGCAAGCATGAATATATTATAGCATCACTCAGACTTGAAAAAACAAAGTTGTGGAGGATGATATATGTAACCAAGTTTTCATCACCATTTTACACAGTTAAATACTTCACAATGTCAGAAAATACAGGTTTGCTGAAGTAGAAGTTATTGCTGTTTGACTTGTTGATAGAAACAGACGTGGAGAAAGGGTTTCTTTCTGTGCTAATGAAACAGTGTTCTATCTTCAGTTGTTGGTGCTGATGCTCTCAGAAAAACAGACTAGGAATATTACAACCTGATCCATATCCTTTCCAAGCAGCATGTATTTAAACCACTTTAATTTCTGTTTAGGGAGCAGGACACGATGGCATTACTGTTCTGTCTTCATAATGGATTGTGGCTGTTGGTTTTGTTTTGTTTTTTTTTAGTGTGCTTTCAGTGATGGATGGATATTCTATTATTTTTATGATCTTTTAATATATACAGGTTTGGTTTAAAAAAAAACAAACAAAAAACAAAAAACTTCTAAGCTGTGTGTGGTTGGGTGGTAGGTTAGCCATGTCACTGTGGAATGATGGTTAATGCTTCAGAACACGGTCTTTCCACTTTTATTTTTATTCCATGTGGGGATATGGAGGCCCAGTTGTTACCAACAGCAATCAGTAAGCATTACTGTTTGTGTTATAAAATATTTCTCAGTGTTGTTTCCCAAAGAAGGAGGTTGAGATCTGCTTCTTTGTTTTTTATGTGCACACATTTTCTCTCCCCAGCTACCATAATCTGCACAAGTACTTTTATTTGACTGAGAACTTTTTTCCTAAGAAATCAGAAAATTAACTTTAGTCATAAGAAAGCATTGATATAGGAGAGGAAAGTTGTTTGATGAATTCTCTAGGTAGATCGTGGCCATCGGGAGAGGCGAAGCAAGAGCTCTGCCCAGGTAGTCCTGTAAAATCAATAGACATCCTAGCAAACTGTTTCTGTGAAGGTAATTCTTATGTAAGTATTGCTGTGGTATTTTTCCCTCGTTTCAGCAGTCTGTGGGGACAGGGCAAGGGGAAATGGCCATAAACCTGAGCACTGATACGTGAAGGAGCTTCTTCGCAGTAAAGGGTGACAGCACTGGAACAGGCTGCACAGGGAGGTTGTGGGTTCTCCTTGTCTGGAGATATTCAAGACCTACTTGGATGCCTACCTGTACAGCCTGCTGTAGAGAGCCTGCTTTGCAGGAGGGTTGAACTCAGCGATCTCTAGAGGTCCCTCGGGCCCCTACAATTCTGTAATTGTGTGATTTTTCCCAGGGTAAACTTATTCTGGGATAAACTTCTTCCTTGACTGAAATAGGCTATACTAAGAGAAATGATTCTGCCACAGACGAGGGATGGTACGTCTCTCAGTATGTGGTTTAAGGCTTCTCACCTTCAACACCTCTGCACTATCAAGAGTTTGTAAGGTGGGATACACCTAATAAGTGTGAAACATATTGCATTAGAAATCTCATCTGCAAAAAAATTAATGGAGAGTTTCCATCTCGTGCTAATATTAACATGCCCTGATCTTTACTTAGTTCTGGTAACTTAAAATATGTACTTAATGTGCTGCAGCCAGTCTTCAAAATCTACTTCTTATTACATATGTGCTGTTTCTTATCAGAAGCAGCATGCTGTTGTTAGAAAGTATCATAAGAGCTTCTCAAAGAATTCTTACAAATACATACT
>PPHD01028887.1:0-10762 GCA_002909625.1 Bambusicola thoracicus
AAAAAAAAAAAAAAAAGAAAAAAAAAGAAAAAGTTACTGCACTGCATTAGAAGTTAAGTGAGTAAATGGATGATGAAACAATTCCCTGCCTGAGCTCTCTTTCATTCACAGGCTTTGTAACTGCATGCGTAGGATATATCTGGCTTCCAGAGGGACTGGGAAGAAGATGACTTGTAAACAGTAGTAAGCTCTCTCTTACTCATTTCAATTTGATTTCTACTAAGGGTCTTTGTGAAGTTACAAGGTATGCATTTTAATAATTATTTTACCCCCCCTCAAAAGATTGATTTTTACTTTTAGCTTATCACAGTTCAGAAGTTCTTGATGCATATGCCTATAAAATTCATTGTTACTTCTCAATATGTGCTGTCATAGATTGTGTACATACAATAATAAGCAGAAAGTATTGCTCACTAAAAGGTGTTTAATCATCTTCAACAAACTTAGTTCTAAAAATCACTTATTTCCTACTATTTGTGTGCAATTTTTTGCAGCTTAACTGGAGTAAATGAGTGTGCATCCATTCAAACAGCATCGGGTTCTCCCATTGCCAAGCGCCTAGGTCTCTTAGAAGAGTTACTATGTGAACTCATAGTTGTCTCATTCTCCTTCATGACACTGAGTGTTTTCTTTGCTGAAAGGAGAGATGGTACCTCTACAGCAATTCCTTCTATCTTTCAAAAACATTCCACAAAATTTAGTATGCATGTACCATTACAGCTCATCAAGAGTACATCAATCCTTGGCTCTCCCTTGAACAATGAATGAACAGTTAATTTGCTTACTTTAGAGTTGATTTTGCAGTGTCTGTATTGAGTTTTAAAATGTATGTGTGCAAGCTTTCAAAACAATACTGGAAAATCTAACTAACCTGGGAGGAATGAAAGCACGTTTATCAAGTTTGTCTCAAAGTTCATGGGATCTACAATAAAGAAATAATAAAGAACACTTTTAAGAACAAATTAAGTGCAATTAACTTTTTTTCTGAATCAGTTCTTCAGGAGTCTACAACATCAGTCAGCAAAGTTTCCAACACGCTCTTGTCACACTACTCGTAAAGATACAGAAGTATTGTTACTGACAAAGAGCAGTAGCTTCTCCAGAAAAATTGCACATAAACACTATCATTAATCTAATCTCTGAGAAAAATGAGCCACAATGTTATTTGTGCCTAAACAGCTGTGGTCTTGCTTAACAGCAGTGTGTTTGCAGTGTTATTCAGAGTCTCTGAAATGACTTCTTGTGTGGCACCTTACACAATATTGACTCTTTGCTGTTCCTTAAGCATGCTGGGAAGCAATGTGGTTAGTAATGGTAATTATAATGAATGAGTAATATAAGTAATATTTTACTGCCAAAAGAATCAACAATTATGATTTGTGTCTGCTTTAATTATATTTCCACAATGGCTGGTAAAAAACTAGGACAGAAAAGTAGTCTGCAACCTGTGTTTAATAAGCCAAGTCAATTTAAAGCCATACAGAACACAAAGGAGAGATTATGGTGGCAGAACTCTTTGATACGTTTTCTTGCAAAGATTCGAGGCCAGACAGGAGAAAATATGCCAGTGTTTTGAATGAGCCTGAAGATGCCTGAAAGTGCCTCAGTCAAGAGTGCTCAAAGGGAGGTAGCTCTCTTAAGACTGCAGATACAGTCTTGAAAATGCTGTCAAAACCAACATACGTACAATCACAAAGAAATGCATTCCTACAGCTGCGTTTGCCAAGTCACTTCGAGGCAGTTAATCACCAAAAAAGGTATCAAAAAACATGCAGGAGTAGAAACTAGGGTTATGAAATGAAAATGTGTGTCTTCAAATGTGATGCATATGCATTTTACCAAGGAGTTATTAGCAGCACACAAAACTTGAGGTATAATTGAAATTCCATGGGAAAATAGTTTTTTCTTCCCTTTTATTTTCAGTCAGAATAAAGTCTTTTAACTTAATCATCAGCTCAGTACAACAGCTAAATACAGTATTCTTGTCTACTGAATAATACTTGGATGGATCAAAGATGCTACAACAGGCGAACATGATTTCTTTTACACCCTTCCTATCTAACTGCCATAAAACCAGATTACAATGACTGGAACTGTAGTTCAGTAAGAAACAAATCTTGCAAATTCAGAGAAGCAAACGTGTTGAAGAAAGGTGCTGCTTTAGATGATAGTGATGGAAGGTCTGCATAGTGATTATCTCAACAACTATCTTCCCTTTCTCATCTGATTTTCTACAGAGTCTTAAGGGTTAATAATATTTAAACAAGATCTGAGATCACAGTTTTATATGAAGATACCTCAGCTATAATTCCAAAATGCAAAAGAGCATTAGAATTACAGATGGAGATTTTTTTTCTCCTCATTTTGCACAGATTAAAAAAAAATACATGAATGTTTGCCACTTTGTCTATTAACAGAATGCTTTGCTTCTCCTCTTAGTGATAGGCTTCTATAACAGTAAATTTCAGCTCTTATTAAACCTCTCATGAAAAAGTGAAACACATATATATATGTATACACATATATAGTATATATAAAATATGAATTTCATTTCATTTTAAAGCCACAAATAAGTTTCACTAGAAGTAAGTAAGAGAAAAAAGAGAGAGAAAAAAAAAGCAGACATAATACTTTACATATTCCTTAAGAGAATGCACAATCATAAACTAAGCATATGTATGAAAACTCATAGAGAAATAAGCTACTCAGAGAGTGGAAACAGCTACATTATTTTTCATTCATTAAGCTGTAACAGATATGCGGATTCTTCCTTCAGAAAATAATGAAAATAAAGGAGTACAGATACTGAAATGAACATCCAGCATTCTGATTCCATTTTTCAATTTTGAGACCTTTTCACAAAACATCCATAAAACTTCAGCTTGCTAACACCTCTCATCAGAGAAGAAAAGAATAAAAGAGTATCTTCTGAGTTAGATGTGGCTGGCAACTCAATCTAGCTCTGCTGTGATTATATACAATGTCATAAATCACGCAGTTAGCTTGTCCTTAATAAATGCTTTACCTCTTTCAGTTGTTGTCTCTCAGTTTCTCAAGGTTAGGAATATATTGAAATAACATATTTACCCACTCCTTAATTATAAGTAACATATTTACCCAAAATGGGAACAGAAATGCCTCAGTGGAAGAGCGTTTGGGAAAAAACAGTCCTGTGTGCCATTTCACAGCTTACTTCTCCTTTCACTTCACCTTTAAACTCATCTCCTGAGAAATACACTTTTCTTCATCTCCTTTTAGAAATGACAAAAAAGCAGTACCCATCTTGAAAAGATGCTGAGAAAATATCTGAACACCACAATGTTGTGATCCTTTTCATGAAGCAGTTTCTCTTTGAGATTTCTGTGTTTGCCCAGTCCCTAATATATACATCATACAGAATCAATTCAGTGATGTACATCCCGGTAGAACATGCATCTGCATCTGCTATATGTAAAGCCAGATAAAAGCAAGTTTTCAAACTTCTTTTTGTTAGCACACACACACACACACACAAAATTGACTAATCAAATTCTCCCAAAACATTTGCAAGTAAATAGTTTTATTCTATTCACATTAGAGTCTGGAATATTTCCCTCTTATTTCTCTCTTTTACAGTTATATAGAATATTTATTTTGTATTGAATTATCCCAGATATATCAGCATATAAAAAAAATGAGGTTAGAGAAATCAACCTCCTACCAAGTATAAATTGAGTTACTCATTGAAAGAACATAAAGGAATACTGAATCTCTCATACGAATCCAAGTAACAATAACAATCATGTGCTTTTCTACCTCTAAGTCCTTAGCCCACAATAGCTTTGCTAAGAGAAGTCATTTGTATAACTTTGCATATATGCTGCATGTTGTCTTTCAACAGCTGGAAATTCAAAATCAGGTCGTGATAAATTGCATTCTCCAGATCCCACTCCTTAAATGACTTCTAGCTTCTGAGTTCCATAGTTTTGAACAGAGCTCCTTTGACAGTCTGGAAACCAAGGCAGCAAGCCATGTAAAATTTTAAAGGATGAAGGTCCACCCCAGTCCAAAGAAGCCTTGGCTGCTGGTATAAGTAATGAGACCTGGTAAGTGAAATTGTTAACACTTCTATTTGTGAAGCAGCTATGAACCTGAGGAGTGCATCTGCTTTAAAACAACGTGGAAAAAAGTGATGATTGAATGAAAAGATTCAGAAATAACTGTTCTGAGCATGATAAATAACAATATCTCCGATAAAATAGAATACCAAAAAATTGGTCAAAACAGCTTGTCTTGTACATAATATAACATAGGAATACAACGAAAACAGATATGGCTAATAGTCTTCAATGTCAAACTAATTAGAGCACATTTAGGGCAGAGCTAAAGATATGCGCAAGAGGAAAACAGTCATAATATGGTATATATTATTATTATTATTTGGTATGTCCAATAGTTCTTTGAAAAACTACAGCTCTTCCTGTATCCTGAATTTAATGGCATTGTTTTGCCAACAAGTATTTAACAGGAAACACAAAATTCTATCTTTTTTCTCTCTCCCTCTCTCTTGTTTTTCTCCATTTCTAATTAAACAGTACTTTGCTAATAAAAAAAAAAAAAAAAAAAAAAAAAGAAAGAAAGACTGTGGAAGATGACCATGGCAAGGCAACCCTGAAGAAATTCACATGATGAGCAAAAAGTTCTTTTTGATGAAAATATTGGGTCTAGGAGAAAAGTGAACAGACTTCTTTGTACAGATATACCACAGTAATAATCAAATCATTATTAACACTATTCCCTCTAGATGCCAGCACAGGATATAAATGCTCCTCAGTGGAGCCATATAGTGAAAAAGTTATTTAATGATGCTCTCTGTAAAGGAAATGTATAAACTGACCTACAGAAGAATTTTCCAAAGATATGGAATGAGAATCTCAGAAAACAAATAGAAAGAACAAATATTAATTACTATCTGCAAACAAACAAACAAACAAACAAAGACCCTCCAATGTTTTTTATAGTCCAAAAATAAGAGTGGGGGAGGAATTCTGATAATTGCAATTAGAAAACTGGAAAAAACAAACAAACAAAAAAACCCTGTGATCTTGTGCTCTGCCACCACCTTGCAAAGAGCAGGCAGTGCACATTTCAGGTAGAAGCCAGTCACTATTACAGCTGATATATAGTGGAAGCACTGATCCCGTGACTGCAATCTCAGCCCCTCAGAGGTGCCTAGGAACTGGTACTTCCAGCATCAGGACAGTTTTAAAGCAGAGACTTTACAGATATTCCTGGAAAGATTTGTCTTAACAACAACAGCAGGCTAAAGCAGTGAAACCAGGGACATACTGTTCCCAGAATAAAAAGATGAAAAAAAGATGAACTGACAGCAAGGAACATTCCCAGCCCAGGCTGTAAAACCACCCACTTCAGGGCTCCTGCACAGTTCTCCACACAGACAGGAAAAAAAAGAAAAGAAAAAAAAAAAAAAAAAAAAGATGAAAACACTAAACAAAGAAAACAAAAAGCTCAAGGGATAGTAGACAGGTTGTCCCTAGAGTCACATGTTTTTTGGGGTTTTTTTGTTTTGTTTTGTTTTTTTTAATCAAACCAAAGATGTTTCTGTAAACCATTTCAGTTCAGTCTCAGTGAACAGCATTTACAGATTTTTCCAGGGAGGATAAGGAAGTTTGTCTTATAAATATATGATACTGCCCCAGGAATAGTGCATTTACCCATCTTCACCTACACAATCTCTATTCACCCTAGAGTCAGCACAGGTTAAGCACATACAGCAAAGGTGTCTCCAAATTCATCTGCCTTTAAGTGAGTTTAGCTGAACTGCTGCCAGGAGGAACTGGGTCAGCAGCATGGGAACGCACTGTCATATTGCAAATATATATCTAATTTCTGTCCCCGGTGTCCCCTTGACACTCCAGCCACATCACAGAGCACAAAGCAGAATTTAATCACTTTCTGCTCTAGTAATTTTGGCTGTTTGGGAATGGAGATTGATTTTGCTCATTTTGGACTGAGAAGATCCAGTGTGAGCCTGCTGTCAGTGTGAGGTGGCATCGAGCACAAAGGAGTAGTATGTATTGCAGCAGTCACTGAGAGCCAGAGCACTAGCTGCATCAGGAGCAATAATAGCATGGTGCACAATGCTCGGGGGCATGACCTGCCTTCTCTGCATAACAAAAACATTCTTGACAGGTCCTTCTAACTGTTGCAATGAACACTCCAGGTTTTGCTGTCTTGTGTTTGACATAATGGTCTGATATGAATGGTTTTAGTATTTACAGATACTATATTTTTGTACTGGCAGAGACAGAAGGAACAAAAGGGGAAGTTGAAAGGGGGAGAGTGGCAGAGGAGGACAGGGGAACACAATCTGGTAGTTTCAGCTTATTTGCAAAACAGACGGAACAGAAGGACAATAACTGCACCATTCTATCGAGACATCAGTAGTACAGTTCAAATTTGTTGTCTCCTCTGACAATAAGGGAAAATTTCTTAATGCTATTGTGAATTTCGCTTACGTAACAGTGAACATTCTAGACTGGCACAGTATGTTTTATAGTTTTAGCTTCCTTTTGTTAAGGTTAATCTTGGCATAAAGCATTCAGTTAAAGTTTCATATCAGTGATCTTTTAGGAAACCAGCATTTTTGAGTTTTTTGGACTTTGATATCACCATTAAACAGGACTGTGTGTTTTGCACCTGGTGGTAAAATGGGCAAATTCCAAAAAGGTTCCCTCTATTGCTAAGATGCAATTAGGAAAGAAAAGACTGATTCTTAGCTCACAACCACATATATCCAGAGGAACTAATTTGACTCAGTCACAGAGACCTCTGCATTGAGTGTCAAACTTTTCTATATTAATCAGTCAGAAAGAAGGAACTGTTATATATACCAAAAGCAATAGAAAAAGGTATTGAAGAAATAACTGAACTCTGTTACGAGATCCTCTACAAGTGATGTTGAATATAGTCTACTTCATCTCTGAATATTAACAACTGAAATTAAATAAACATGACATTATCACTAGTTTGCTTTAAAAATTTGCTGATCAGAATGTATTACTGATTTAAGAAGTCAAAAGCTATTGTATTAAATGTTACAGCTTGACATTACAAAAGAAAATCATCCCTTATGCATTATTGTTACTACATTATCATTGTTAAGACAAGGATACTTTACAGGGTAAGAAAAATGTGTTCATTTTCTAAACCTTTTTACTCTCCTTACTTGAAATGACTAGAATCAGTGTTATCTTATAAATATATGCTGGTTATATGGTTAGAATTAGAACAGGGATATTTTAAACTTCAAGATGCTTAAGCTATAGCTGATGAAGTCTGTTATCACACCTCTTCCATTGATAAATTCTATCACAAAGATTTATCATGAGCTACAGGTTAGTCTTATGTGTGACATTTGAGGAAAATCTATTGCTTAGATCTCACTTTGAAATATTTCACATCTGTGAAGTAGCCTTATTTTTTGAAATACTTTTATTTTTAAAAATCATCTTATTTTTATTTACAGAATGAATATAGAAGCTTGGTATCTGAGAGATGCATAAACCTCTCTGATCTTATTTCAAAAACAAGGAGCCTTGGATACAGGTAAGCAATTCATAAATCAGGTTTCATACAAGAGGGAGAAGATATCTGAAATATTTGTTTCAGTTGGACTTGCAGGCCACATTCTTGCACAAACCCAGATAACAGGATTAGCAGTATTCTCCAAAATCTCAATTTTCCCAAAAGCAAGATGTCTATGCATGCCCATTAAGGGAAATGATTCTACTGAATGGGGACAGAAATAAACTGAGAGGACAAGCATGCAGTTAGAGAATAATTTTTTCAATAATCCTAGCAAGGCTCTTTCCATGTGTTTGCTTATTTGCTTTTAATATTGAAGAAGAGAACATATTTGTTAGATTTTCTTCTAATAAATTGAAAGTGTTACAAATCAGCTCACTTCTAGTCCCCTGATTTACACCATGAAAAGGGGCAAGAGAATTCTCCTTCACAATCTCAACACACATCTGTTGCTTCTGCCTCCATTTCATCTTCAAGGCTTGCTAGGAAGGTGCATTGCCTTTATTTCCAAAATGGCTGACTGAGTATGCCAAGGATGTAGCACATCCCCTACCAACCTGGACCGATACCCATTCTCTGGTAACTGACCTGTTCTCCCAGTTGCAGAAATACACTTTTCTTTCTTCATCCTTTTCTCATTAGCACTCTTAATGGCTCTTATATATCATCCCGGAGACAAGGTTTTCTTAAGTAATTATTTGTTCCCAGACAGTAGCTAAGAGCAAGAAACTATGTTGATTCACTATAAAAATTGCATTAGCAAAGTAAATCAGAGAGAATTTATTTAGTTAGGAATCAATGGGTATGACCTCACAAGGAATTAATAGATCATGCTACATCTGTGTGTCATTAACTGTGTGTCAAAAAGATTCTGATAGAAATGTTGCATTAATACAAGAGTTTCCAAACAACAACAGTTGTGATGCAACCTGGTGAACAAACTTCATGCATTATTCTTTTACACAGTTGCATATGGTATGTCCTTAGAGTAAGCAGAAGCAGTTTGGAAATGTGAAGATTTTATTCTGAAACCTCACTACTGTATTTGGAATACAGATTATTATATTAATTAGTAAATGGAAGACGTAAAATCTGGATGGAAACAGTAGTGAGAAAACCAAAACCAGACTCTCAATATAAATTGAGCTGTCTCTTTCTTACTACATCCTCTGTAAATACAAACTCTAATTATTAGCATTTAGGGCTCAGTGATGTCTGATACACAGCATCCCATGTGTTATAAACCTAATTAAAAATGAATGGTCCCTTAACACATTAACACTTAGCCTTTAAATGCTTTCAAGAGGCATTTTTTCCTCTTAGTGCTTTGAGAGGCAATCAAGAGCTTCTTTTTCTCTTTAATTACAATCTTTTCAACCTTTCCAGGAACATGTAATTGGCAAAATGTTTACATCCTGCTACAGCTATGACACAGATTATTTTCCATATTCTGAGGTGTTTAGACCTTAGATACGATGTCTATAAAATCTCCAAGGAAATACTGAAGTCTATACTGGAATTAAAAGTATATTTGAGTGTAGCTTTTTTTTTTTCCTTTGGGGGCTGGAGGGGATGGGTCACAAATCTAATTTGCTCTATCACTACACCTTCAAAACCTTAAAGTTACTGTGACCAGTGACCTTAGTCAAAATCTAGTTGGGTAATTGCCTGGTTTTGTACCTCTGGTTGGATGCAGAAGCTTCATTTCTTTTTACACACTTTGTTCAGCTTCTCTGCTGTAGCTACTGCTGACAGAGGGCACTTTGCCCCAAAGTGTACTTCTGGTTACAAGCTAAGGTCCTTCAGGAATCCCACACACTGAAAAGTTTTAAATAGTACTAAATACTAGCCTTTTATACTGAGTATGATGGGTTTTTTATCCTTTAATATTTTTCTATGATGAATAAAAGGTACAGAATAAAAAGAAACAGTAATTCCTAGGATATCACATACATGATGTGCAGACCTAGCAGGTGTTTATGTTATATATGTATAAGAACTGTAGGTCAGTTACAAAGTGACCTACATTCTTCTGGACTGACAGAAGCAGACATTCATAAAATATGATTAAATACCTGATAATGAACCTATCAGCTTGTCAAGTAGTTGGTTACTTATGACTCCACAATCAGAAAAATATGTGCAACAAGTGTGTTTTTTGTGCATCCAGTTATCAGCTGAATGCTTAAGATACAGAGCCTTTTACACTTCACGTCTTCTAAGAAATCTGTTGAACTTCATGTATCTGCAGGACAAGCCATTACCCATTCCAACTTCATTGCTACCACACATTTGTTAAAGAGCATGTGATCAACGACTGGAGTTGAGAGACCTCTGAACTGATTGACCTTAAGATACAGCTGTTTTTATGTACGTGACAGGAAGAGAGAGGTAATTTTGAATTGTCTGTAAGTAAGCTACTTCACAGCTCTGAGTGGTCTTTTTATGGCAAGAAAGCCACAGTATTTATGAGCTGTATGCCCAGGAATTTGACACAAAAGTACATAGAGTAGGTTTCAGATAACAATGCATGATGGGACAAGAGGAAGGGACTGTAGAATACACAGAATAAAAGTCTGGTAGAGGCTTGCTTGGAGGAGCTCATCCAGGACAGAGGAAGCAGGAATACCCCAAATCCGAGGTGGATCAACATGATCATATTGTAGAGCAAAAAAAATCAAGATCCATTGCTTGAGGTCACTCTTGGAGGGAGGAAAAAATAATGATAACATTTGGAAGTTTATTAGGACTCTGAAAATATCAGGGTAGATAGATGATGTATTTTAAAGTAAAAAGCACTCTCAGATGAGCTCAAGACAGATATTCACACATTCTGAGTTTTTAGCAACTCATTACCATGTCCTTGTCTCCTTCTGTTTCTTCTCACATCTGCCTAAGCTTTCCAAACGTGAAACTGTTCTTAAACCTAGACTACTCAATGAACACTGCTGTGTTCCTGATGTTGCTCATTAACAAAGCATCAAACAATCCTGAGACTTCTCAGAAATAACCTACTAATATAGTCACTATGTTCTACGAGCTATGTTTTCTGGCAGTAGCCAAGCATTAGGTGGGAATGTAGGGAGATACTGTGACTCTAGAGAGCCACTGGGAAGGGAAAATAAAGAGAAAAAAAAGAAACAATGAAAAGAAAAGAAAAGAAAAGAAAAGAAAA
>PPHD01028888.1:0-10762 GCA_002909625.1 Bambusicola thoracicus
GGCCACAGGAGTAATGAACCCTGCTTTTTAATAGGTAAGTCTGCACCTGCACAAGATTTCCAGCTTCTGCACCAGCAACAGCTCCTGAGAGGGATAAATAATTAAGACAATAAGGCTGAGGTGGAAAATGGCTGCGATATTTGCTTTCCTTAAGAGTACATTAGGGACATGCATAAAATCAGACACAGTTGAGTTTGCTCTAAATGAACTTTGATTGACCCTAGAAGCCCTCTTAAATGAACAGACTGGTGAATCTACCCTCAGTAATCTGAAAAAGCACTAATTATTCTTTGGCTGGTCCTGACTGTCCTATTTGAAACAAGAACCCTAAGAAAACGTGATCCTATCACTCCAAAGTATGTGCGACTCGACCCTTGTGTTGCTCAGACATCCCACACAAACTTGCTATGCTCTTATGGCTATCTCCATTTTTACACTCTAACATTAAGCATAGCACAATGAAGACCTGGATGCAGGCCCCAGGCCCAACCACTGTTGCACTAAACCAAATGCAGTTGCTGTTGCTATACTTTATTTTTTAGGGAAAAACATCACTGGCTTTCTGTTGAAATCGTCTCCCCCTCTTGAAAAATAGTATAGATGATACTGCTCAACAGTTAGATGGGCGACAGCTTCAGTTTCAAAAGCAAGCAGGTTTGTGGGGAGGCAAATTTCATGGGGAGGATCTCAAAGGGTAGACAGGAGCTGCTTGATAACATACTATAGTTTTTCCAAGAATACCACACTATGATTTCAACAATTCTTTTCCAGTTTGGAAACAACTGATGCTGCACTTTCTTTGACTTCTGTGGAACCCAACTAAAGTTAAACTTCTGACCCTCTTCATCTTGAAGAGTTCAGCTGGGAAAAAGCATGTCAAAAGCCTATGGGCTTTTCATCAGCACTTTGCATCACTTTGAGCATAGCCACCAACACTGATCAGGTTTCACACCCGTAAGAAACAGGCTGGAAGACATTCAAAGAGCTGAGAAACACTTCAGAGGACAGCTCCTTATAAAAGCACAGTGTAGCTGGGAAAGCAATGATGATGACCTCTTGAAAACTCTTCACACCACTGTAGGTTCTAGCCCACCAAAGTCCTGGTTCAAAATCTCTTTAGTCTGGACAAACACAGACAAGAGAGGTTACAAAAAAAGAGAGTCTAGGATAAAGAGCAGAAGCAGACACAAACAAACAGGGAAGCAGCAGTAAACATTGCAACAGTCTATTCCTGTAGCCCCACAACTACCACAGTGTCAAAATTAAGGGAAAACCTGAGTATTTTACCTAGTTGCCTCCCAAGCCAGAAATTGGAAGTCATAGGTTTTATAGGATCCTTTTTCCATTAGTACATAAAACACTTTCATTTCAGGAGCTCTGACTCTATTTCCTGTCTATTTCCCACCCTCATCAATAATTACACAGGTGAAAGTAGACAAGTGAATTGCTCTGCCTCAGTTTTCCCATATTTTAAATAGTTTAAGAAATAAAACTTAGAACAACATTTAAACATGATCTTTTGCACATGTGCCCTCGTTGCTGGAAGAAATGAAGAACATCCAAAATAAACTAACCAAGCTCTACCCCAAGCAGAAGCAAAACAGATAAAACATTTCACAGAATATGAACTTGATTTACAAACCCTGCATTCATATATTAGAAAAGTGAACGTATGATTGGATCTCGGAAAGAAACTGAGAGATAAAGCAAATAATATTATTAATAATAGTAAGCGCAGTAATTCCCTAAATAATGCTCTAATTTCAATCAAAAGAGGAAAATTATTTTTAAAGAGTGTTTAAGATGTCCTTTCCTCCAATGGTCACAGCACCACTGAACTAAATCTGTTAACAGTTACCTGAAGTTCCAAACTGAGCACGATTGGGTGAAACGCGTGGTTACCTCACAGTGAAGAGACATTTGAGATTTATAGGATGGTCACATCACACTGAACTAGAAGCTGATTTTTATTTTATCTGGAGGTTTTCAGAATGCTTTTAAATATTCTGCTCAACTGTATTCCAGCACCTTCCAGGCTTTCATGGACTGATGTGATATATGCTAACAAAAAGCCAGAGGTGGGACAGTGTCCACAAAGCTATTGCACAGGTGAAGCAAAAAATATTTTCTGTTTGCCTACAAGCAGTCAAGAAATGAATTCCCCTCAAATCTTATGTTTTATGAATATTTAAATTGCCAAGTTCACTTTAACCAAGTTTCCAAGACTAAGGCTGCTGATTCTGTGACCCCAAATGATAAACTGGGCACATAAATGATTCATATTCTTTACTACACTCTCGGCCTATATTTGCTGAGAAAGTAATTGTAACCATCTGTCCTGCAAGGTCACCAACTGACAGATCCACACTAACCTTCAGACATATTTACAGCTTAAGGGGTTTCCAAATGTAAAATGGTGTTCTGGAAGCACATAGGCTGACCGACTGCTAGTGAGTCACAGCTGAGAAATGCAGTACAGGTATGAGCTCATAAAACCTTTAGTGACCTGCAGAATGTAGACGTGGAAACCATATCAAGGAAAAACCCCAGTGCCACATAAAGGCTCTCTGAATAGCACCAGCTAATTGCAAATCAGAACTAACCACGAAAAAAAAAGGAAGTATCTTTGTGAGGTACCATTGTGTGGAAATGAAATGGAAAACTGCAAGCTGGGAGGCTGAATAACTTGCATACAGAAGCACCATGGGAATACTGTTCCTGCCAATAAAGGACAGGAAGGAAAAGATGGTCTTGCTTTAAGTATGGGTTGTGGAATTCAGAAACCCATCTTTGGGTCCAGTTTTACTGAAAGATTTCCTGTGGATACAGAGGGGAAAAAAAAAATGGAGCTGTTAGCCCTTTTCTACCTCTTGGCTACAACATTAAGGTCAGAGAGACATAAGCTTCAAGGTAGTGAGACCAGAGAAAAGCCCTCATATTCAGGCAATCCATTTATTCAAAAGCTGAGCTAAAATTCTTGGCTCTGAAGTGAACAAATGTTCTTGCTGGGCTGTTCCAGCAAAATGGAAACCCTCAGAGTGAGACAGACCTGGAACCAGTCAGAGAGGTGCGAATAAAGTTTGTAAACATGCTCTCCCAATTATATTGCCATTTATAGAGAGACTGACAGAAGGACTTGTGTAACTGGCCAGCATAAACATGTATCATTCATATAATAAAAGCACAACACTATACTATGAAATGCTAGCTGGGATTAGGAAACCCAAATTAGTTTCACATATTGCTTTGGAAAGACTTTAACTGAGATCTGGAGTCTAGCTCTGATACCAGCATTTTGATAACAGTGAAACAATATTCTCCAAGAACAACATTAAGTCTAGAAAAACTGCTTTAAAATGGAAGGAATGCAGGAATCTTTCTCTAAGTTGTGATTTGATCCCAGAGGAGATCATGGGGCATAAAGACTACATAAGAAAACTTCTTAGTTCAGTTAACAGAGCCACTGGCACAACCTGTATGCTTACCATTTTTCTCCTCCCCACCATTTTGGCCAATCTATACTAGAAACAGTTTTGTTTTCTATTTGTCTAGCAGGGAGGGTCAAGCATTCCATGGCTACAAAGCAATGAATTCTCTACCACCTGAAATCACTATACTTCATTGTCTCTGTAACTAATGTTTCTCAACTTATGCATTGCAAAACTGGGGTAGAAGGTAGAGGAAAAGGGAGTGAGGGGTCAGAAAGGCAATTAAGAGGGTTTGTGAAGCACTGAAGTGTTATTACAATCTAAGGTCAAGAAATCCTTCCATTTACCTCCCTATACCACCACCTTCATCTCCAAGGTGGAATATTCCCTGCCAAGATTTCAAAAAACCTCAGCACAAACATGTTAGACAACACACTGAAGTTTCTCATCAACAGATTTTTCACTTACTTTTCTGGGCAGTCACAAAAATGATTGACTTCTAGAAAGGGGTTGTGACCCAAGAAGCCTGAGAAACTGTCCTCACTGAACCAGGAATTAGTGGGAACCTGAGCCCTAACTCAGTGAAATATCATTAAATAACACTATATAGATATCACAGTGGAGGTATTAATCCCTTATTTAAGCATTCACATAATTTTTACACAGAAAAAAGTTACTGACATCTAACGGCATGGGCAATTAAGTAGTTTTCTGATTTGGAGCATACTCGTATATTTTCTGTCATCTTACAATATTATGTTCCTCGTTCACAGAATGGCCGGGATTAGAAGGGACTTCAAGGGTCATGAATCTCCAACCACCCCCAACACAGGCAGGGCCACCAAGCTCCACATTTAATATTAGACCAGGCTGCCCAGGGCCCCATCCAACCTGGCCTTGAACACCTCCAGGGACGGGGCATCCACAACCTCTCTGGGCAGCCTGTTCCTGCACCTCACCACTCATAGTGAAGAACTTTGTCCTGACATCCAACTTAAACCTTCCCTCCTTCTACTACTTAAAACCATTTCCCCTTGTCCTGCTGTTATCTCGCCTTTCAAAGAGTTGAAAGAGTTTTGTAGTCTGATCAAAATAAACATGGACAAAGCTCAGCTAAATGTAAATGGATCTAAACAAATTATTCCTTTTTCTCTGCCAGTGAATTCAAGGACAGAGTGGTGTCAAAAATTGCATATTCTAATTTAGTTAAAGATTCTACATTCACAAACATGTGTTGCTTGGTGTCATCATCCCATCCTGACTTCCAGAAATACCTTGGAAATAGGTTTTTAAAATAAGCTTCTCACAACCCTGGATTTGTCATATTAAATGTAAATGGGACTGGGAGGTCTGCTTGAGGTTCTGAGCATTAATGTCAGGAGCAAGAAGCATCTTCTCAAGACCCATAATAGAAGTGAATCTGTAGATCTTTATAAGCTCTGTCTGCTTTTCATGGCTTTTTCTGTTTTGCCTTTGGTGGTTTTGTTTGTTTGTTTTCCAATATTATGATTATTTTTCTCTACATTAAATTTCTCACAGCTGAGTGTGAGAAATGGTCTAAACAGAAGCATACCCTCACATGGATCAAAATGCAGCTTTCTTTCTTTCCAAAGTATACTAAGTATAATATACACAGAATATCTGCAATCTCTCTCTACCTCTCTGTTGCTGACAGGAATCCTTCTGGCCTGGATTCTGAATTCCCTCTCTGCTCATACACATGCCTTATGGATCCATTTCTTGGCTTCCCAGGGCAACCATGCAGATGAAATCCTCTAAAGAAAAAAGAGGAACCAAGGTAGAGGAAAATTTCTTGCAGACTCCAACAATCTAAAAGGATGCAGAGACTGAGAAGAAAAAGCTCAATCGCAGACTGAGGTCTGATGGGATTTTAATCACATTAACTCTTCATTGAAATATGTAAATGCGAAGCAAGGTATTAATGATCACCTCCTGCCCTTCTGAGAGGGGTGATCTTTTTTGTGAACACTCTCCTTCCTAGTCAGGTGCCTGATCCTGGCATTTCTCCACACAGTGTACCTCAGGGGTCTTCCCACAGCTATGCAAGGAGCGCAGTGGTTAGTGCAGATCAAGCCTGGAGGTAGCTCAAAGTGGAAGGGGTAGGAAGTTTCAAACGTTTTTCTCTTCCTTCCTTGCAGCTCCCTCTCCCCTGAGCATCAGCTGAGAAAATTTTACATGCTGCTGTTATTCCTTTCACAGAGTCTTAAAATAGCCTAGAGTGCTTGCATTCAAAGATGGCAAGAGCACTGTAAGAGCTTGTTGAATTCCTACCTCAAAGAGCCTAAAACAGCAGTTTAAATCAATTTACAGTATGAGCCACTCCCAAAGCCCCCTCCTGCTTCCTCACCCACCTTCCTGCACTGGAGTGAATCCTGGTACCAATCTCACACTGAATCAATTTCAACTTTGAAACAAAGGGATGGGATGCTAGGCCAGAGGGAGCCTCACTGCTTCCTTGGATGAACAACTTCTTCCAAAGCAGGACAGCAGGCCACAGCAGCATCTGCTGCAGCCCTGCTTCAGCAGTCTTACTTCAGGGGCCTTCAGAGGCCTCTAAGCGCCTTCTAGGCCTTTGGGCTGCAAGTTCAACAAAGCATCACATCTGAGGGGCAGCAACAGATTTGTTTATCCCTCTGCTGAGGCAGATAAAACAAGGATCCTCATCTGGTCCTCAGCCTGCTGGGCCGTTTGCACAATTCTTTTAGAAACCTATGGCCTCGCTCAGAGAAATGCACATGCTGCACATCTGTGAGGGGACACACTGAAGTCATTGCCAGCAGACTGGAAAATGTGCTATGGCCAACGTCGTCTCCCAGACTGCTGCTTCATTTCAAGTGATTTGCACTTTAAAGAGCCATGAGACTCCTCAAACGTGCTCATCTTTCTAAGCCTATAAAAACTGACAGCACAAAGTCAGACAGAATGATTTCATTATGGCAATACACAGCAACTTCTGGCTGCATCCAGCAAGTTACTGGGGGGTTGGTAAGAGCATCAGAAGATCTCCATTTACTGTTCTAGTATCTGGAGAGCTGAGTGACATGAAAGTTCAGCCCAGCTCTTTCCTCTTCAGAGTTACCTTGAACTGACACAGCAAAGCAATCCCATTTTGTCACACCTGAGAGTTGTACCCATCCCTTTCCCTCCAAGGCTGTCACATAACATGGATGCTAGCTCATCCCTTTCTCTTCATGTATTGTGACCCTCTGGGAGAGTAGCACTGGGTGGATGCCAGAAACCACAAGCTAGCTGCTGGGTGAATTTGCTTGTAAAACTTAGCAGCACATTATCTCTGTGGTATTTAGTATTAAATGTGTGACTCTCCATGTAAACATGGACTGAATCCAGGCCCTTTATCTTCTGCACTAGAGGTAATTTTTAAAGAAAGGTTGTCAAAGTGTCAACCTCACTAGCAGTCTTTAAAACCTGGGACAGAGATGGGGCAGGAGGAGGTCCACTGTAATGGAAATGCTTGGCAGGTTGAAGAACTGTTCCTATGCACCAAAACAAACACCAGCATTTGCTTTTTGGCAAAAGTGGTCTGCAGAAAGAGGGAGAGAAGGCAAATTTATTTTCCCCGATTAAATCTGTAGGTGTATACCTGCAGCCTGAGCAGATCACGCTGGTGCCACTCTCTACCCACATCATGGATTAGTACACGTTGAGAAAGACAATGGAAAAGGTCCGCTTTTTGGCCAGTCTCACATTTGATCTATCTGACACAACCTCAGCCATAAAGAAGTGTCCAGCTCTGACCCTCAAGGATGAGAGAAGAAACATCAATAAAGAATGGTGATTAAGACAGGGTATCTGACATCCAGCAGCACTGAAAACTGCTCAGTAAAACTCATTTCCAAGAAATTAAATAACATGCTGCCAATGAAAAGGAATAGGACCACTGAAATGGAATTGAACATTGGGAAGGGAATCAGCCAATTACAAACACCTTGTAAGCATCCAATTGGAGTGAGCAAAACTAATGGGGGAATTTCTTTTCACCTAGGGAAATCTGACCACAACCTTTAATAATACCTACACATTTCACAAGTCCTAATAACAATAACTTTCATTCACATAATGCCTTTCATCCTGGAGGAACTCGGAGCGCTTTACAAGTGACTTAGCAAACTATATAATGATATTCACCCCCTCATTCCACTCAAGGTTGAAAACTGCAATTGGCATGGTTTTCCTTTTGGTCTCCAATGTTCCATGAGTATTTTGGGTATTTCTCTAGGCCACTGCTGTTATTTCTTTGTTTTGTTTTAATAGCAAATTTGATAGCATGGGAAAAAAAGGCAGCTATTTTCTCAGGGATAGCAGCATGAATCTAATCAATTTTGGAGGAGTCCAAAACGAAAAAGAGAAGTTTTGTGTCACCCCAAACAAAAAAAAGAAATGTCAGTTTTGCTTTCCAAAAGAGGAAAAACAAAAATTCACTTTGAATAAAGCACCGAATGTTTAATTCACTGTGAAATAAAACCTTTTTTAAATGTTTTCTGAAGACTGAAGTTGACTCAGTTGTAAAACAAAACAGATTGAAGTTGGCAAGCAGAAGTAAAACATTTTGACTTTTCAAAATGTAATTTTTCTTTTGGACACAACTTAAAATAAGTAAATCTATCTCACCTGGCATTCTTCTTGTCCAGAATTCTCACAGGAGTGCCTGAGGACAGTTTAAGGAGAGGACAAGTGCCTTACTTCCTGCTGTTTTATTCACCAACCACCTGAACTAGAGGTAGAATCTTAAATAGCCAAAGATGGATTTTTCCTCCATGAACTCATTCAAATCAACTCTCCCTAAAGCTATGTAAAATTTACCATCTGTAGTATTCTGTGACGATAGGTTATATAGCTCCTGCATTCTGCCCAAATTATGTTGTTTTGGTTGTTTCAATTGGACAATCATGTCCTATTTGTTATCACCATGCCAGTAATCATACTTCTCTATCCATGTGGAAGAACACTGGTGTGCATCTCCAGCAGAGGTGCTAAATAATTCTTCCAGCCCCCTCTTGCCCCTTGGAAACTAGGTTAAACTGTATAACTAAATGTGTACAGGGCATTCTGTGGTTGAGCGCACTTTCTCTTTATGCACACTGGGATGACCCTCCTATATTCTTGGAATGTCTCATGTACCTAAAACACGTACTATATTTTACCTCCTACAGCAACACATACATCCTCTTGGGGCTGGCTGATATGATAAAGGACTATGTAAGCCTTGTCATTTGGGGAATATACTGTAGCATCCAGACTGATAACATTTGTGTGACAAAGATGCCCATATTTCCTATTCTTGCCTACAAACAAGACTAATGAAAATGACATCCTATAGGTGTATTCCTCTTCAAGAAACTGCTATATTCCATAGAGGGCATGTTGGATCACCAAATACTGAGCTCCAGAGATGTTTCCTCACAATTCTGGAACAGAGCTGATGAAAGGTAACTGACCTATAAAATGAACAGGAAAATCCTGTCCCAATTCCTCTTTAAAAAAATAAAAGTTAAATTCAGAGGTGCTGAGAAACACACAGAGCAGAGCAAGAAGAAAAAACAGCTCATTCATCCACTCTTTACAAGCAGCTGGGCTTGAGCTGAATGGGCTTTTGCTGTGTTCTTTGTGTAATGGTATATTATAAAAATGTTATTAGAAGGCCAAATTTAGGCATAGCAGGAGAAGAAGAGGGGAAAAAGCCCTGAAATGCTGAAAGATAAATTGGCTTCTTTGGGAATAAGATTTTAAGTCTCCCCTTGCACTTTTTCTCTGAAGTTTTGGATGTTTCCCTCTGCTGATTGAGCAGATTAGAGCAACAGGAAAAAAAAAGTTTAATTCCTTTGAGCGCAACATTCTCTTGCATCCTCTTCTGAACTCAGTCTGCTCAGATATACCTCAGTTACAGGGCAGATGAGAGGTGGAGAGGGCTAGCTCCTGAAATAGGTTTTCCACAACAAAATAGCTTTCTTTGGCTTGTTGAGTTTTTAAACGAGCAGAGTTAGTGAGAAGATATCCAGTTGGAAGGGGGACCACCAACATGAAAAGTAAACTGAGAACACAGAAAGCAAATACATCGATACTGCAAGAACTGCTGCAAAACAATCAGAGGGTCTTTTTGACCTCAGCCACAATTCTTTTGCTTCAATCCAAATGTACAGATGAAGGAAGACCTAGCAGCTGAAGCTTTACACTGCCAACTGAATACACCTGCAACTGTTTTCTCTGATAGCAAATATTCAAAAGGCAAATCATTAGCCTAGTTAGATACTGGATAACCACTGGAAATCCCAACTGCCAGAAAACCTGACTCTTTTCCCTACTCCCCCTATCTACTTGCCTTAAAAGCAATAACCATGCCAATTAACTGCTTACAGCTGCAAAATGTAGGTGTTATCATAACTTTTTCCTGAAGTGTTGCATTTTGGAAACTGCTGTATCCACTATGCACTGAATGGCATAAGCCTGGTCTGGTTATAAAGCCTGAAGTTACTCAGAACCTGTTTACCCTGAGCTTTTGTCTTGGTAGCAAAAAAAGGCTTTGGTGGGTATGTCAAGTTAGCTTGTTAACTGGATTAAGTCTTCTCTTGAGTTCTGTGACTTGAAGAAAAACAGATCATCATCTTATTTGTTTCCCTCCCTGAAGTCAGGAACAGAGGCCTCAGATGGTTTTCACAAGTTACTGTGTCCTGTCTCCATGACTGCAGCAGCTCTTCAATAACATTTTTTACTTAGGGGGACTACAAATCTTCTACCTCATTGCGTTCCCACACAGAAGAATTGGAGAATTCTCCCAGTGCGTGGCAAAGTAAGAACTTCAGGAAAAGATGGAAGCTGCCACAACAGTTAACAGAAGCCATTGTGCATGTCCTGCTCTTAAAAAAAAATGGCAAATGGTATTTGAGAATAAACCTTGACCCTTTCGTTAGAGGAGCACAAAGACAAATGCAACCATGGGAAAAATTCCTCTCCACCCCCAATCCCAGTAACTTGATTAACTCTAAGCATGAGCCAGACACACCCCAAACAACTACACTGATACAAATAAAGGGAGTACATGTGCCCAGGAATGTTCTCTAGCATTAAAATCAACTGGCAGAGGCTGACTGCCTTGCAGGCTCTCTCAGAACCCCAAAGTCTGGCTACTTGAGAACTGCCTGCTGCAAAAAGTTTCTGAATCAGTCTCTGAACATAGCTTGGAAATAAATATTGGAGACTATTAGTCAGCAGGGGCAAAATGATGACAGAGACCATTCTAACACTGTAATAGTACAGACAATTATGTCCCAGTGCCTGAAAATCTTTCCAAACACTTC
>PPHD01028889.1:0-10762 GCA_002909625.1 Bambusicola thoracicus
ATGCCTCCAGGGATGGGGCATCCACAGCCTCCTTGGGCAACCTGTTCCAGTGCGTCGCCACCCTCTGAGTGAAAAACTTCCTCCAAATATCTACACCTCTAATATCTAAACCTCCCCTGTCTCAGTTTAAAACCATTCCCCCTTGTCCTATCACTATCAACCCAAGAATCCTGTTTTGTGGCCTGACTGATTAAGACATATAGTTTAAACGAAGTGCACCAACCCACAACAAAGTAAAGTATGCATGCTTTTTTTAATACTTGTAACAACAGAAGCACTTTGCTTCTGGAAGGTATCCTAAAAATGGAAATAATAAATGGATCAAATTCTTGAGAGAGGTTTAATTATGTCCAAATAAATTGGTTATAATAATTATTAATGCCATATTTATGTCATACCAACTCTAATTAGGCCCTGCTGTGCTATATGATATATACCTATAGTAATAGAAAATGCAATAGTATTTAGTTGCCTCTCATTTCCCAGCAGTGCAGACAGTGTTGTGTGTGTCTGCAGTCTTACTGTACTTGAGGTCCATGGTAAATAGAGCATGGGCAGCATCCCCTTATTTATAAGATAAGCCTGAATGAGAAAGTCACATATTTTTGAGATGTTTACGAACACTTTTACCCTGGAGCTTAGTTCAGAGGCCTGGGGACTTTTTGCCTGGTCTGTAGGTGTTGAGGAGAGTGCTTAGAGGAGACAGCTCCACCATTTGCTGCGACTATTCAGAGTGGCCTTCTGTCTCCAGCATCAAATGGAAAATGAGCAATAGCCCCCCCAAATCCTTCTTTCTCAGCACAATATGTTGTGAGAGGGTTTGTCCTGTATCCATATGGTGTTCCTTGTTGAGTCTTATTAGGCAGAGTATCTAAATAGAATTGTTACAATTGTAATAGAGCAGACATACAAACAAACTTGTCCAGCCTAATCGAGAAACCGATATGGTTTCCCCCAGCTGGACTTTTATCCCTGATAGGTACTGTATGTCCTCCTAGACTGCGTACTTGAGAAGAGTGATATTTACTGTCCTATCTGTCAGCAGTGTTGCAGTGCTTTGATAAAGGCTATTCTGCTCACAATCAAATGACTTAAGAAGTTATTTTTGGCTTTGTTTATGGAAAAAAAAAAAAAAAGAAGAAGGACATTTTGTGAGATTGTAGTTGGAGTCTGTGGAGCCAAAAGGACCAAGAGTTTCTTGGAATTGTAACTTAGAAATAAGCAGAAAGAGTACCTCTGAGGTCTCAGAACCAGCATGTGGAATTCGTGCCATGGTTTGAAGGCACAAGCAGCTGTATGCAAATCCTCACTGTGCTTCTGCATAGTTAAAAATTAACTCCTTTTACATGCTGATCTAGATAACGATGAAGCATCCTGTTGGAAATGAAGTTCCTCAGTGGTCACTGTTGTTTTGTAGTCTTATGGGATTATTCCCTTGCTCATTTCCAGCTAAACTGACGTAATGCGTCATATCAGAAACAAAGACTTTCCATTCTGTACAGAAAATTTAATGGGATATGATGAGGAAACTTCAGAGAAAAGTGTCCTGCTACTTAATGCAGAATAGAGCTCAATTTATGGTCTAGTTAGTAAATTTTTCTCCTATGCATAATGCAGTTCCCTTATGGATACAATGAGTATCACTGTTGATTCTCATGAATTACTTTTTTTGTATCACCCCAGCTTCACATGGGATCATTCCTTTTTCTTTTGTGGTTGATCCTGAATGTGTGTTTTTATCTGACTGGAATATAAGATCATCACAAATCAGGAGGGTCTTCTTCCAAGGAGCAGCTCTGCTTTTGGGGCCAGATGAAGATGCTGAAATGCAAAGTGATACAGAATCAGAATCACATGGGTGTGCCAGGGTTGAGTTGAGCTCAACTCCTTGAGTTGAGTTGCGTTAAGATGCTGTCCTGCTTGAAGATTAACAATTGTGAACTCATTTGCCTATTTTTGGTTTAGGGCTGTTTAAAAATTAAGATTGTCTCCAGTGTCAGAAATAACAGAGAAACTATCTGATGATTTCTTTCTTGTTGAATTTTCCTTGGATTCAGTACTGATTGGGACCATGCTCAGAAGCGAGGAAGCTATAGTATTTGCACCATGTCCACGTTTCTTTGGGAGACTGAATGTGGTATATAAGTATCTACATTGATTTATCCACTTCATGCAAGACAAGTTTTTCATCTAAATTTTTCCCCAATAAAAATTGTGACGTATTACTTCATATTTACTATGATCTACTGCTTATATTTTATTTCCAAAATGTTTAAATACTAGGAGTTTTAGAGCCTGCATGCTTGACATAGCTGCCAAAATGGAAATTTCCGGCTTAACATTACTGGTAGACCCCAGTCTGTTCTGCGGATAAAGAAATAGTGTTTTCCGTTTTCTACCTAAAGAGATTAACTGAGAATTCAAAGCAGTTGTGTTCTCTTCAGTTTTATGCATTAAAAATAAGTCTCTTTTAATCGTAAATTCCTTCAAAATGTGATCACCAGGAATGCCAGTTCATTTAGCTGAAAATGCAACTTTTTTTTGATTTACAGATATTTTTCCTAAAGTGTATTTCAATAATTCTAGGGAGAGGAGAGGCTGCATTTGTGAGTATGAATCCAGAAGTCTAATAAACATCCTTTGTTACTTTTGTTACGTTCTGAACTGTATTTTCTGCACTTTATGATTCTCCAGTCTCCATCTGAATGCAATTTGACACAAATAACTAAAAAATTACCTTTTCAGTGTTTCAGAAGTTGAAAGGAAAAACTACAACATATGAATAAATTTCCTGATGCATAGCTGTGTTAGTAGATTTTCATTTATATACAGTTTGTGTGTGAAAATGAATGTAATTTGCATAGCATCCCTCTACGCAACAAGTAGTGCCAAAAAGTTGTGTTTAATTGAATACTAACAGGTTTTAGTAGCTGATGATCAAGAACATAGATATTTCTACAGGAAACTAAGCTAAAGAGTAAATACTTGACAAAAAACATGTCAGTTGCTCTGAAAGTAATGCCTCCCGTTTTTCTATGGGAAGTACAACAGGTACAAGGAGCATACTCAGATATAATGGAGCAAATCCTCAGCTACAAAGTGCTCTTTTTTCAACACAGTCAACACCGTTAGCTATGCATTTTTGCCAGCCATGAATAAGAGCCTGCATGCTGTGCTTGTAAGAATCTACAAGGCTGTAAGGAGTGTGGCTTGATGTTGATATCTCTGTCACCGCTGCTGAAATGCACCACTCACTGCTTCATGGAGTTCACATCTACTCTTTAGTCTCCGTAAGTGTTCAGCACGTGTTGATGAATGTCAGTGGGTGCCACTTTTACACATATAGGAATTAAATTCCCCATCTTTCCTTCTAACAAACTTCTGTGTCAGGCACCATTTTGTGAGAGTGCCCCTCAGCTGCCATCTGTCGTACAGCAACAAAATGAAATGGAATATTGGTGGGAAAGTTCAACCTCTACTGCAGTACCACCACCATCTGCCTCTGATGCCATGGGCCAACATAATAAAATAGGAGGCACTAATTTTGGAACAGCACTTGCAGAAGGTTAGTCAGTAGCACAAAGTTGCTTCTAACTAGGAAAAAAAAAAAGAAACCCTTAACACAACAGTATTCCAGAAGCATTTTCTTTTTAGTTGATGATGGAAAATGATAACATTAAGTGAAAATCCACTGGTTACTCTTTCATTTTCCTTTCTCTCCTTTTCATGAAAAAGGCTTGTGAAATCAAACTAAGTTTTTATCCAACCTAAATTGCACTGGGGGGTTCTTTTCAGAGCAAGAATATAGAAGTCAAGGTCATCCTTGAACTCTGCTGTACTAAACCTTTCGGTTTCTAATGAGGAAGGGCTCAGGGCTTTCTGAATTGCAAAGTTAAACTCTCTGTTGTACTCACTTCTACGTCTCTACTTTTTGAGTCATGAGAAATAGTAAATATTTTCTTTTCACTTCATGATTGTACATTCATTTTCATACTAGTTGTGAAAATAATTGTTTTTTGAGGTATTTTTCTTTTTACCCCCACTCTAAAAAGTGTATTATCAAACAAACTCCATTATATCATCTTTCCTTCCTCTTTTTCTACACAAAAAGAAACGGGATTCTGTGATTCTGTGAAACATGAATTCATGTATCAGGAATTGTAAGGGTGGGTGTTGATTAGGTTCCACTAAGGGAAAGTACACGGAGCTACAAGGGCAAGTATTTATTGCTGATCACAAGTGGGTAGAAATGTAGCTTGCTAATTTTATACTAATGCACTTGAAAGGGAAGAGATCCAAGTACTGAAAATAAAAGCATCACATGTCCTCCATTATTTGCTTATGGAAGCAAGACTGTGCAGTAGGATGGTATTGCAAACATGAGCTGATCCTCTTTCCATTGAAATCTACATCGGTTGATTAACTTCAGTAGAAGCAGGCTATGCCCAAATGGTAAATACGCACGTGAATTTTTCCAGCAATTGTGAAACAAATGACTGCATATGTTGAGTCTACCTCTATAAATGCAAAGTAAAATAAAAAGTAGCATCTGATGTTTCTGGTGAGCAGTGTTGACCCACACATGCTTGGTCAGTAATTGCCCTGCTGATTATTGACTAAAACTAAGTCCTTAAGGGAATACAATTTTTGAAACCATACGATGACTGGTCCAGAAGTAATGCCTCCTATTTTATTATATTGGCCTACAGTATCAGAGGTGGGTGTTGGTGGTATGGCAGTAGAAGTTGAACTTTCCCATCAGCATTTTGTTGCTGTGTGACAGATAGCATCAGAAGGTTAGTCTGACAAAACGGCGTCTGACATTTTGCTGTGTATGAAGCAAAGGTGTGCCATTGAATTCCTCCATGTGGATAAATGCTATCCATTGACATTCATCAGTGCTCACTGAACAGCAAGTTTAATTTAGATTATTAAACTTAGTTAACTGTATCTAAAATACTTGAAAGCAAGAGTGAAGAGAAATGGTGTTATGGAGTGGAACTTGTTTTGAAATTCTCACATCCCATATATAAAGAGTCAGGAGCATATTTATGTGATCCTCTTAAGACATTTGGGCTTTCAGCTTAAATTTCAAGGATGTTTTAGAATAGGTAGACAACAGTCTCTATTTCCTAAGGTCAGTGCACGCATAATCTTGCTTTGAGGTGGGAATTCTCTCACTTGGTATTAGATACCATGTTGGGCTGTGGGTTTGTGGGTGTAAGCGAAGCATCCCATGCTCCTGTAATAGCCAGAGGAAAGAAATGGATGTTTGTGTACCATTTGCCTGGCCTGGTTGGGACCTCTTCTGTGTAGCTAGATGAACTGCCTTCTGAAAGTATCAACTTTTTTACAGTGATTGTAAGGGTCAGATGGTGTAGTAGACAACGTCTCCATTTGGTCAGATAAATCTTGTAGTGCATGCTGCTTTCATGTTGAATTAGTTGTGCCACTTCCATGCTATCAGCTCTTTCTACTTTGACAACTTTTTCAATAAAGCTATTTGCATAACAGATGATGAAACTTAATTGTACCAAAACTGCTGTAATCAAAGGAGGTTATTTTTGCCTGATCCTGGGAGATTTTGCTTCAGATAATCAAAACCAATCAAAGATCTAATTCCCAGCCCTAGCAGAATATAGTCAAAATGTGTTCTACTTTTGTGTCTTTATGGAAATATGCATATTTTGTTTGCAGAAAGGAGCAGTGCTCAGCAAGTCAGTCTGAGCCTCAGAACTGTCGTAACAACTGTCATACCATTGTTGTCTGCCATAGGACACATTATTAATTCAAATTTTCACATGGTTTTTACATCAGATTACTTGGTCTGAACTCCTAAAGCAAAGTGCACTTGGGTCTCAGCTGAAAAAACAGCAAGATAAACAGCGTGTGTATACCCACGTGTCTCAAAGACAATAGGTTTAAAATCTGTTTCATTTTTTTTCTGCCTTTTTTTAATTAGAATGTGTGGTTTCTTCCCATTTATGTTAAGTTAGTATGCATCTCTTACATCTTTGAGGCTTCTTCAGCGTGGATATGCTCCTTGAAATGTGACACTTGCATTTTTAGGGGTTTTCCCTTAGTTGTGTGACAGAATGATTAAAGAAAATAAAAATAATAATCTCATCTCTCTTTGACATTTGAATTCTACAAATGTGAATTGGTCCTTTGTTGAGTGTTTTCCAGTCTTAAGAGCTGCCTCCATGCAGTTGACCCTTAAGACCTATTTTGAGTTACCAGACAAAAATAAGGTTTCCCTTCAAGTGTTGGTTGCCAGGGGTAACTGGCACTGATGCCAAAAGATGAATACTCTACCTACTTAGGATAATGCCTACTTTGTGAGCTAAATAAAGAGCTAAATTGCAGAGAAGGAAGTTGGATAAATGTGAAATTTCAAGGGAGATAAAACAAGATTACTAGGGACACAGATTTCAGAAAGGATTATTGCCTTATGCACCAGTAATGGCCTGGTGTACAGTGCATGTACACTGTTCTGCAGCCAGGTGCTGGCTCCCTCAGCCCTGCTGCTCCATGGAACAGCGTCCATACTTCTGTCACTGCCCAGACAACAGTTAAGAGGGAAGAGACAGGGAAGGGGAATATTTTGCATGAATTACTTGGAATTTTACAGAGGACTGACAGTTCCCGTGTATGCAAGAAGTGTAGTATTTTGAGCTTTGGACATTGAGAGACTCATGTGCTGCTGGGAGAGTTACTGTTGAAATTCAGAATTTCTCAGCAAAATTAACGTGCCATTGATGTGAACAATGGATAAAAAATTCTTTGTATCTAAAATTGTATGATAGAAGAAATAAATTACTTTTCTGTGGGACTCAAACATGGAAGTAATCCTAGTTCCTTTCCCTCAAAAAATGTGCTGGTCACTTTGTGGGGCATGGCAAAAGGAAGTGACAATGCCAAACAATATCATCAGGTCTTTGTGTATACTGATGTTTTTCTGTCTGTGCAAAAGAAGATGAATACACGTGATCCACATCATTTAGTATCAAAAGATGTAAGCTCTTGATTTCTTACAGTTAGCTAATACACTGAGTAATTTCTCAGTAGCAAGTATAACACCATATCCAGTTACACAGAGTGATGTGATTTTCAGAAACTGTTTCATGTGATTTTGCTCTGCAAAACAGCTAAAATTGATGTATGAACCTCTATAAGTGATTCAGGGGGCTGAGCAGTCAAGTATTCTCCTTATAAGTCAGTGTCTTACTGTACTTGTTAGGATTTTCAGGCAGATCCAGTAGCTTATTTATCAGATACGTTCTGCAAACCAGTTCTCCTCCTAATCAATGTATTGCTAACTTTACCAAAGCAAATAGAGTTGTTTGACTAATCAGAGACCATGAATGCCTAAGATGGTTCAGACTCCATTTATGCTCACATTTACGCTTACATTTCCATTGCAGATCTCTTTGTTGCTCTCTGCAAGTTGTACTTGAGGCTGCCAGCATCCATCAGTGGTTCTGCAAGGAGAAAGATTTCTGCGGATTGGCAGCCAGATAGCAAACAGCAAGCTGCTGTTTTCACTTTCCATGAGCTTTTAATGTTACAAGCCCTTCCCAGTCTCAAGGCAGTAAAGGAATGTTGCACCATATTCCGTAGAAATATGACCTAAATGTAACTCCTCCAGTTACTTCAGTGAAATGCTATGGGCTGAATGTCCCCACCTAAAAGTAAAAAAAGGAGCAGGAAGGACTCTTTTCTTTTCAAATGTACTTTCAGTGTTTGTTTTCACGTAGGTTCTGTAACATTCTGCCTTGTTTTGAGCACTTATTTGTGTTGCGGAATAAGAGTCCAACCTTGTGTTCCTGACTTCATGTAATGTGGAAATCTACTAAAGATTTGTTCCATTGACCTTCACCCCGGGTAAGTTCTACTTCAGTAACGGGATAATTGTGTGAAATGGAAGAGTCGGAGTAACCAGCAGTGGTTTTCATGGACAGCAGAATGGCTAAATGAACATATTGTTTTTCCCCGTGAACTTCACTCATGTTTTATGTTATGTTCACCATAACAGAACTAAAATTCTGCATCTGTGAAACCATTTGGTAGTTTAGAAATGCCTACCTTTAAAAAAAATGGAACACATCATTATGTGCTACGCAGAATAGTAGAAGAGAGTCCTGGCTTGTTTCTTGTGTAAAAACATCCTCAGAAACAGAGCCCCCGCCGTGGATATTACTGCCAGAAGAGGCCAAGCAAAGCCTGTGATTGCATGTTTTTCATTTCCAACTACTACCTGATTTTGCACAGCAAGCTTTCCAAGGAAATTCCAGGAACTGACAGATGAATGCATCTACTTACACACAAAAATACACTAACAAATATAAGTAAAGAGTTCATAATTCACTCAGGACTTTACCCCTCATTCATCTGAGTAATGATACAATTTAGGATGATGAAACAAAATTTAGAAGATGGGAGTGGTAATTATAGTCTGTTCTATGCATTTTGCATGGATGGAGGTAAAACTGTAGCAGTCGTCCAGAATCCTTTACCTGTTTTGCAGTGTATTCCGTTCCATAATCACTGCCGTTTCAACTTTTCTGAAACTTGCATATTTTGCACATTTGAAAGCTGATTTCATTTTTATCTTAATTAAAATACATCTGCAAATGGAGAATGCTTTCAGTATAGAAGAACCTTCTCCAGTTTCATGTGGCAAGATGTTCAGTGTGTTCAGATCTATTCCCGATGTTTTAATTTTGATCTTATCTTCGTAAAATAATGATCTAAGAAAAAAATTTGCAACTGTTAAGTTTATCAAACGTCTGTGGATCTCATGGAGGGACCTCTTCTGATTTCTTACAGTTGTCAGCAGGTTTATAATGATTTGAAATATAAGATAATTACTGGAATATGCTGTCAATATCTAGTGAAGATGAATGCCAAATGGCCTGTTTTGTTCTTTACATCAATGCAATGTGATTAAGTAGATTTTTATTCAGTATATATATTTTAAAAAATCATGGTTGTCATTTTAATTTTGCGTTTTTTCCCTTCTTTGTTTGCTACCAATGAGCACCGTGTTTCATCTTAACCTTCACCTAACAGCTTTTCAGAAAGGAAAAACTCCTAAAATAGAAAAAAAAACCCAAGATCTACATGTAAGAGATCTGCATTCTAATCTATGTATATGCTTTTTTTCACTTGCTTTTTCTATGAAGCTTCTAAGATGTAACTATTATTATTTAGTTCTCCTGTACAATTTGCAGTGTGTGGATGCTGCAATCCATACACTGCATACATACACAAATATCCAAAAGCATACTGCTGACACCTTGCAGAAGAATGTTCCAAAATCCAGCTATTTTTAAGGTTAGAAACTGATGTCTTACATCAAGTGTGAATTTCTTCATTGCATTTGCTCTTGTGCCAGCCATATTCCTTAATCTCTTGTCTCTGCCACTGTCTACGGTGCATCCATGTATACAGACCATGCTGCCTTTGATTTAGTTTTGCCATGCCAATGCAGCCATTCTCTCAGCCTCCTCGTGTACAAGGTCCAAGTTTTTCTTTAAAAGATTGACTAGAGTTGTCCATTATGTTCCAGGTAAGCTCTCACCTTACAATGCACCTCCTAGTTTCTTTGGAGGATACTGCTCAGGCTGTTAGTTCTCCATCTGTAAGGACACTGGTTGTCAGTCTGCAAAGGTGATGTCCTGCTACATTGCAGTAACCTACATGCACCTCAGCAGGGACCTACATTTGCAAGTTCTGTAATTAGACTTTGGAATTCTTTTGCACCAGAATTGCTTCAACCATTAATTTCTTCAGTTTGGTGCTGTTAACAGGTTTGTTTGTTGTCAGAACTTTCATCTCTGAAAGTTCTAGTAATCATTTCTTTCAATCTTTGCAATCTTTCAATCTTGGCTCTTACAGATTAGTGGTTAAGAGTTTGAGAAGTTAATAACACAAGTTTAGATTTATTGATTATGAAAGTGTATACTTCTGATGATGCTTGAATGTTAATCTCACAGATTTACTCTAGTCATTATTAGTGGCAAATTGTATAGAATAATGCTGATTTATATGTAAGTCCTGAAGCATTCCATGCATGTAAGTGAAGTTCAGTGCAGCTTTACAGTGATGTTAGTGTCAACAGTCTGTGTTAAGAAACCAGTGTGCTGGTAGAAGAGGAGAGGAAAAGAACTTGTTTCAAGACTTCCACTACTATTCCAGCCTATGAAATCAGATTATCTATATTCTGATCTGTTTTATGTGATGAGTAAGATAGGTTTCCTCTCACCAATCAGAAACTAGGTCTTTGGACTTAAAATGCCAAGCGTGGACTCAGCAACTAGATGTTGTCTGTGATCATATGGAGAGGAAGAAAGGCACCTTGAGAAGCAGAGGAATCATAAATGTCATATTTCGTATTCATTTTAGGACAAGTTAAAGCGCTTAAGTAGGGGACAAGTGAATTTGACTGTTCTTTTTGCTAGTACAAGTGTGCGTGTGTAATAGGAGATGGCAGCAGAGTTGATTGATCCAAGGCTAACGTGAAAGCAAGAGTTGTTTCTAAGGACTGGTAAGGCGGTCATGAACTATGAAAAACTGTTGTGAACTTTATAAAACACAATTCCACATGTGATGATAGAATTTTCCTTTATGAAATTGCTGAGATTTTTATACTGGAGTATTACACCTTAATTCCTATTAGCTGTCCTATGAGATAATAAAATGATCAGCAAGTCGCACTTATTTATACAGACATCTTGGAATTTTTGAAATAACAACATCA
>PPHD01028890.1:0-10762 GCA_002909625.1 Bambusicola thoracicus
GGGACAAGGCAGACGTAAACACATCTGCAGATCTGACCAACCCTTGTGACCCTTTGCTGCATCTCCATGCTCGGTAAAAGTACACTGCGATAGCTCAGCCAGGTATATCAGCTCCATCCCTCCCAGCAGCACGGTGAGGGCGGGGGTTGCCGAAGCACCGCGCAGCTCCCAGCTCTGCCATCCTCTCCCTGCAGCCTTCCCCACTAGCAGAATCAATTGGAAACATCCCAGGATAAGCAGAATGTCACCTGTAGGGGATGATCCAGGTAAAAGAATACTAGTAAAAGGCTCAACTCGGCACTGACCAAGCAAGGGGAGCAACCCGTTAGCTCTTGGGAGTCCCACTGTGCTGGCAACAGGCTTTGGAAAAGCACACAAGGGGCAGATATCTTTCTGCTGGTAACCATTTTTACATTCATATTACCCAAATGGCTCTGAACCCACGGTGAAGTTCAGGAGCACACCAATGAGAGCATGGGCTTTGTTAAACTGATGTACGTGCTACATTACAACCAGCCGTTCAGGCTTTTAGTTGTCATTTGTTTGGTAACACAGAGACAAACAAAGGCTGCCTGGCTCCGTGTGTTGCTGAATAAATGACACCTCACTGCTGCGTTATTAATTTTGAATGCAGTCCCTCCTGAAAGCGCCACTGCCTGATGCTGCTCAGGCATCTGCACGAAGCTCAGCTGCATGCCAGCAGAGAGGTTTTGCAGCTGCACAGCAAATGCCACCCACAGAGCAAATGTGCCCTGCTGGAAGAAATCCCTCCTGTCTGGAGAAGGACCGGTGTCTGAGATGTACAGAGGGGAGAGACAACAGCACAACACACACTGCAGATGTTCATGGTCACCTTTATGTAACAGACAGAGATAACATTGCTGTTATTGCAGGCATTCCAGGGAATGGTGAAATCTCCTCCACTGAACACGTGGAGCCAATGCTGGTCCTGGTGAACCTCGTGCCTGCACTTCCAGTCTCTTGGAAAGAGCCAAACATTTGCAAAGTCTGCATGGAAGGAAGTTCAGGCCCGAAGAAGGGAGCATGAACATCCCCATCTCAGCCACTGCAGTGCTTGTCGTCGCCGTGAGCTCACTGTGAGCAGCACTGATGGGTCTTCCTAAATAAATAGTGGGTCTCTATCCTGAGAAGCTTGCTAGAAAGCCTTGTTTCACAGCAAGGAATATACAAACCTTAAAAGCTCAAGTTACAAAATCATTAATTGTTACAGTTAATATAAGCACTGTACAAAAAGACAGAGGGCAGCGAGGGGAGGCGACCTGGCAGTGGGAGAGAGAAAACAGACAGGAGCAGCTTCCTACAAGGAAAGAGGAGAGAAATAGTCTGCAGCCACACATATCAACCCTGACAGAGTTTCTTAGTTTCTCCGGAAAACACTGAAAAATGCTGGACAGGCCTGAGTTCAGCAAGACTGAATGCAAGGTCCTGTACCTTGCTCAGGGCAATCCCAGGCATGAATACAGGCTGGGTAATGACTGAATGGAGGGCAGCCCTGAGGAAAAACACCTGGGTGGATGAAAAAAGGATGACTATGAGCTGGCAATGTGCACTTACAGCTCAGAAAGTCAACTGTACCCTGGGCTGCATCAAAAGAAGTGTGAGCAGCAGGTCAAGGGAGGTGAGTGCCCCCTCTGCTCTCCTGAGTCTCCACCTGGTGATGAGGCCCTGGCACACGCTGCCCCAAGAAGCTGTGGGTGCTCCATCTCTTGAGGCGTTCAAGGCCAGGTTGGATGGGGCTTTGAAGCTGCTCCAATGGGAGGTATCTCTGCCTATGGGACTGGATGGACGTTACGGTCCCTGCCAACCCAAACCATTTTGTGGGTATGTGATCTGTGCGGTGTGCTGCTAACACAGCTGCACTAGCAGTTTTCTCAAGGCTTCGGATCACTCAGCAGGAGGAGGCAGCAAGCATGAGAAGAAGAGGTGAAAGCATGAGGTTTCAGCATCACCCAACCCCTTTTTCCTTTGTTCCAGCTGAGTGATGACCCTGTTTCATATAATGCTTTGCCAGCTAGTAAGATCATCCTGCCACAGTGCAGCGGGACACAGAGGCACACATGTATGGTATTCCTCCCATTCTTTCCTTGTCTCTTCCTGCAGCTCATCTGTACCAGCAGTTTCAGAGCAAAATGCCAGCTTGGCACCTGTGGCTGGATGGTGCAGGCAGCGCTCGGAAGTCCCGCAGTTGATGTGTCCTGATGGGCTGGCACCTGCAAGGTGTCTGTGAGATGAGACTTCTGCCTAACATTTCCTTCTGCATCCCTCCTTCCTGTGTGTGTGTGGCCATGCCTACGCCTCCTCGCCGCCACGCAGGTCTTCCAGCTCTGTCATGGATTTGGCCGGGAGCTTCTTGCGGCGGAATGCAGCTGCGATCTCCTCAAATGACTTCCCCTTCGTCTCAGGTACTTTGAGGTACGCAAACAGGAAGAAGACCAGAAGGAGGACGGCGAAGACAACGAACACATACGGTCCGCACAGATCCTGCGGTGGGGCAATGAGAGCAGGGCACCGGATCAGACCACAGCATGGCGTATCATCACCCCTGCCTGCATAGCCTTGGAGATCCAAGGTGTCCCCTTGGGGGACGTGTGCACGTCCTGTTATTCTGCTCTGGGGACCTCACCCGCCTCATGTTGGTACTGTTTTAGGGAGGTTTCTTACCGCGATGTACTGGAAGCACATCCCCACAATGAAGTTGCAGGCCCAGTTGCAGAAGCCGGCAACGGCGATGGCGGCGGGGCGTGGGCCTTGGCTGAACAGCTCGGCTACAATGAACCAGGGGATGGGCCCAGGCCCAACTTCGAAGAATATAACGAAGAGGAAGATGGCGATCATGCTGACATAACTCATCCAGGCAAACTGGCTCTGCAAGAGGATGCACTTGGTGTTATGGTTCCAACACGATTCTCATTAATTATTGCTAATTAATTAAGTTTCTTTTTCAGAAATCACTTGTTATTCAGACAAGTAGGGGCTGCACACGCAGGACACATAGAGTGCAATGTCCCCAGGTGCTACATGACAAAAACCAGCTCCAGAAGTTGCCTTTTGTCCCTTCTAGGGACAAGTATTTTCCAAACCTCTATGAGATGAAGATGAACATGCAAAACTTTCAGCTTGAGGAATGCTATCTCTTCTCATTTGGAAAATACAGAGAAGAAGTGGAGATGAGGCCTTACCAGGAGCGCGAGTCCAACCGTCATGGCCACAGCACTGATTAACATGCCCATCAGACCAGCCAGGAACAGCGAGCGCCTGCCTGCCTTCTCCACCAGAAAGACCTGCAGAAACACATGCATGATCAGTCCCTAGCATCCCTGCTCTTACAAAGGTCAATCAGGTCTGTTAGCAGCAAACAGCTAATTACCATCACAGCGCCTCACACCTGCTCTTTTAGCTCATGTGGTCAAGAGACCACTGCACCTTGCCTGTGTGGCAACTGGAGTCAGAAGTTTTGCCCTGGCAGTTCCCAGATTCCTTCTGCTTAGCTGGTAGCCACAACATTCAACTTGCTTCTTCAGCACTTCTTGGACTCTGGTCATCTCACCCAGCTTTTGACATCTGTATCTGTACCAATCGCTTCACCCAACAAGGAGATGGAGGTAGCTCCAGATGGCAACAAACGTGACTTGCCTTAAGATACCCTACATCAGCCTCTGAGGCTGCCTGTTTCTTCCCTTCCACTTTAAAGGACGCTTGTGGCCATTCACTCAACCCCAGATATCTCCTTTTCCTGTAATTACGGCCAATGATTTATACTTCCAGGAGATAGTCTCTGTTCTGGAGACAGGTCATCCTACTGACTCGTGGAGCTGCAGAGCCTCCGCCTCCTCTCTCCCTTTGCCAAGATCTGTCTGTCTGTCAGTTATTCTGCCTTTTAGTCAGAGTCTGTCATTCATTGACAGTTGTGGGTAACTCTTTAAGTGTTGATGGCCAAGAGAGCAAATGTCCCCAGGGTAGATGTGGGACTGCAGGAGACCATCTGAGCTGGAGGCAGACCTCCTCCAGTGGCACAGCCTCTGTGCCTCGTTTCAGAATGAACACTCATGGCTTCTCCTCTGCATGGGACCTGCAGTGGACTTTCTCTAAGGAAATTTCACCCCAAGGCCTCCTACCTCCATAGGATGGACTAAGACCTGTATTTCTGCATTGCATCTAGTCCTGCTTCCTTGTGGATAAAAGTCCTTTACTCCCCAATGCTCTCCAAAGATATGAGGGAGGTGGTCATGCTTGGCATTTCCTGCTCTTCTTATAGTAATAACCACATTAAAAAAGTGTGCTGATTAGAATTGGATTAATGCCCCCAGGAGAGAGACACGGATGGAAAGGCTAGGGAAGCTGGAACCACCCCTTTATTGCTGCAGAGGAATGCATAGATCTGAGGAGGAAAAGTGCACTGTTCATTTATTGCTATGGAGTAGCCTTTGGATATCGATCATGCAGGCACTGTGTGCATGCAGAGGAAAATCTGAAAGACCAAAGATAAGAAGGAGCTTGTGAGCTGTCTGCTCCTGGGGCAGATTGGACCTACGGAATCACAGTCTCAAAGGTAACTTTTGGTTGGGGCTCAATGCTGATCTACCTGAGCTTCCCTAAAGAAGGTGATGCAGCTGTCACTCACAAGGCACTGAGCACTGCTGTCTGACAGCAGGGATTTTCCAGAGGAGAGGGTGCCCAGGGAGGGATGCACAAGCAGCTCTGCAGAACCATGACCCCCAGCCCCAGCTCCAGCATAAAGTCGAGTTTCAAAATCAAATCTCAGCTCTCTCATTTTGGGAATCTAGGGCAGAAATATTTACTTACGGAGATAACCGTGAAGACTGTGTTCACCACTCCAACGCCAATGGTTGCATAAACTGGTTGGCCAACACCGGCTCTCTCGAAAATGTTTGTAGAGTAGTAAAAGATCTATCAAAATGCAGCAGGATGAAGGATTAGGTAACAGGGCCGCTGTAACCTTCTGTTCTCTGGAAGGAAGGATTTCTCCTGCTTGGCTGACATTTGAAGTTATTTAATTGTGATTAATCTTTCAACTTTTTAAGTATTTATTATAGTAATTAAAGCCGAACCTTTCAAAAGAACCCGAGGGAGTTAAAGATCCTATTTAAATTTCCCTCCTGAAATATTGCATTTTCACTTTTGAAAGTTCTCCTCCACGCAGCCCCGTGTTTAATCTCCAAAGTTGGATTGCCAGCACTGCGCATTGGAAACAAATAACGTGATAGGACTGAGGTTTGAAGAGCTTTTTGGATATTGTTATATTGAGATGACTCCTATGTCTCCCTTCTCTCAAAGAATAAGACAGTTCCTATCCTGTGGAAGTGAAGGACAGGAGGACAGTGTGGATTTCTGTAAGATTTTTGGGAGTCTCACCGCGTTGATGCCTGAGAACTGCTGCGATATCTGAACCATCAGTGCCACGATCACCGCCTGCCGGTACTTGGAGGAGCTGAACAGCTGCCCGATGGACACTCTCTTTTCACTCGCGGCTTCTTGCTTTTCCTTCTCCATCTCAGCAATCTCTTTCATCGGGTCACAGTTTCCTCTGAGCCTCTTCAAACCTTAAGAGAAAGTTCAACATTTTTTTTTTTTTTTATTGTATCAGATTAAGGAGGGAACTCTGCCCGGCCAAAATGGAGGTACACCGATAGGTAACACTACGGGTGGTGTAAGAACAGCCAGGTGAACCCAGAATTTCTCTTACTCTTTTTGGCTTCCTCCACCTTCCCCAGCTTGATGTAGAGATAGCGGGGGCTCTCGGGGCACAGCAGCAGCAGGAAGAACTGCAGCAGAGCAGCCACCCCGGACAGCCCGAGCAGCAGCGGCCACAGCTCGTCGTTGCCAAGGAGAAAGTCCAGACCCAGGACCTGGAATTGCGGAGGCATGTTGGAAAGCAGACAGAGATTTCCAAATGATGCGTGGGCAGCATTTTTCTTTGCACTATTTGCAAAGCGTTTTTGTAACCCCAGCACAACAAGCAGAACCTTGCCACCTTTTTCCCAATTTTTTTTTTTTTTTTTTTTTTTTTTTTTCAGGAAAGAGCAAGAAGATGCAGTCTTTGGGCTACGTCACATGAGGTGAACTCATGGTTACATCATTTTCTGGATGTGTCGGTTGCACTACACGGATGTGCCAGTCTGTCACTTGGGGGGGACACCCAACACAGTGCACAGCACTCCCTGCTCCCTACCCCTCTGACAGAGCCATATTTAGATAGTATCTCATGCTCAGCATCCAGTCTGGATCTGACCGGATCTCTACCAAAATCTCACATGGGTGGTCAGAAGACCTTGGGATGTTTCACACCTCTGACTCAGGGCTGGAGTTTAACCCCATTACAGCAAATCCTCCTTCAGTTTGGGAATGGAATGTGAAGAATTTCTCTAACGTTTCCCCATGTATCCCCTGATATGTGTCATGCTCTCTCCGGTTCTGTGGCTTTCCCTTCGTACCTGGCTGATGAGGATGCCTGTGACGATAGCCAGCTGGTGCAGCGTCCCCAGTGCTCCTCGGAGGGCAGTGGGAGAGACCTCACTCACATACATGGGCACGAGGCCGGAGGAGAGCCCTGCATAGAGCACAAGAGCATCACCCCTCTGAGAGCAGCAGACACCTCTCCCCAAACTAGAAAGGAGGATGGAGCCTGAATCCCACATCCAGCATCCCGCATCTGTCATTTCACATACTGCATCCAGCAGCCTGCATCTGCCATCCCACACCCCATATCCCACACCACATGTCACACATCCCATACTCACACCCCACATCCCATCCAGCCCAGTGCCTTTCAGGGCTGCTCAGGTGCACATGCACAGACACAGCCCAGCAGTGGAGCAGTTATCACAGAGCAAAGAGCTTTCTTCAAGCTTTCCTTGACCCATCAGAGCGCACCAGTAACAGCGATAACATATTGTATTTCTAAGCTAATTCCAACGTAATTCCATATTATCTGCCTGCTATCTTTTCCTCACTACGCAGTGCTGCTGTACTATCTGCAGTCTGGGTGTAGATAGTGCTGTTGTCTTGGGAACCTGTTACACAGTACAACTAACAGCACACGTGTGGGACAGTCAGCACCAAGACTGAGCCTGAAGTCTGAGGCACTGCCCAGGAGGAGGGTCCAGCTCCCTTCAAGCGTAATTGATTTTATGATGGAGCTGACCCCAATAGCCCTGCAGAAGATCCTGGATTGAGAAGAACGAGCATGGAGGAGAAACCCGTTACGAGCTAAAAACAATTAAATATTGCAGAAATTGAGAAACCTTCACTGTCACAGCGCCCGCCCTGCTGGCACTCACCGCAGTACAGCCCCGTGATCGCCCGCCCAGCGATGATGAGGATGTGTGATGGCCCCAGCTTGGCCAGCCCCATGAGGAGGTTGCCAGCGATGGAGAGGACATTGACCACCAGCATGGCTTTCACCCTGCAGGGCAGCAGAAATATCAGCAGGGTGCAGGGAAACCAGGGATTACAGCAGATGGCAAATGCTGCTGAAATGCCCTCTCTTTTTTGTCACGGAAAGGATGGGACTGGAGTGCCTGTTAGGGCTGCTCAGTGGCTTCTTGGTTGAGGGCTGAGCACTGAAATAAAACACCCAATCTGTAATTCAGGATTTTAATAAGCCAGACCTCTGGGATGTTTGGAGCACTGTTTTGGAGGTCTGATTTTTTTTTGTTGTTGAATTAGGCAAAATGGCACAAATGGTATTTCTACAAGAAGGAAGAACCTTTTGGAGAAAATTCAGGTGTAAAGGCTTACACTGTGCTAATGCAATGTACTACATTTGGACTTGAAGATCCTCATAGGTCTTCTCTGACCATAATGATTATATGCTCCTATGAATTTGAAAGCTATGGAGAGCAGTTGGAACCCCAGGGACTCACGTCCCTGGAGAGCGCATGGGAGTGGGGAGGGCAGGTGCTGAACTGCAGCTCCGGGCTCTGCGTAAAGCCGTAAATACCAGGGGAAACGAATCTGGTCCCTCCCAGCCCTCCAACCCCACAGAGATCTGCCCAACTAAATTATGCTGAAAACCTTAATTGTTTAGAGCACAAAGAAGAGACTTATAGCGGGCGTGCAGTGGCGGTTTGGGTTGGGTGATGCCTTTTGCTCAATTGGAGCCAGAGGCAGCTGCTTACCTCCCCAGCCGGTCGCCGATCCAACCCACGGTGAAGGAGGAGACCATGCCTCCAACAGCAAACATGGAGACGGAGAGGGACCAGTACATGGTGAGGATGTGAGGGGACACGGCGGGGTCCTCAAAGCCAGCTGAGGGTGGGAGCGTCCCCTCGGAGCTGCCCCATGCCTCTGTGCCTGGGATGGTGACAGTGATTGCAGCATTATCCCTGGAGGTGTTGGTGGCGTGCCTCACCATGGGGATGGCACCCAGCACGCGCCCATAGTGCGCTTCTATCACCTGCAGCAGGCAAAGAGGAAAATGCCATCAGCTCAGAGCTACAGTCACCCCCAGGCTCTGCTGTGGGGATTTTCCTCCCCGGGACCCCACTGGGCACGTACCTTCTGCGGAGCGTTGATGACGCCCAGGCTGTAGCCGTACTGGAAGAAGCCCAGCACTGCGGTGAAGACGGAGAGGACCAATGTTCCTGTGAGGTGCTGGGAGGGAGCAGAGCACAGCCTCAGCCCCAGCCGGGAAGCACGCAGCCCTGGGACAGACCCATACCCCCCGCAGTGCCCCAGCAGCACCCCTCAGTGCAGCTGGGAGGACACACCAAGCTGCTGGCTTTCAGCAGTGCAGGTGAGAGTACTTTTTTCACTCCACCCACAGTTGAAATTATCCTCTGAGGTGACAAAGATCTTAAAAAATAGCCCCCTGGCCCCTCTGCCCCAGCTCTGTACACAGACATCACAGAGCAGTGAATTAAGAGAGGTAGTTTTGCCGGTTGCAGTGTTGGCATGCAGCAACCACCAACCCTGAGTGCTGCTCTCCCTCCAAACCCCATTGCCCACCACCACCAGCAGTTACCTTCTCCGCCTGCATTTTGCTTTTCCCATCCATCCTCCTCCCGACACGGTGCTGAGCTGCTCCCGCTCTCTGCAGAAGGGACACCGGGAGCAGAAGTGGCCGTGTGCTGCAGGAGATGGGATTATATCACCGCTGGAGTTAATGAGAAACTCATCTCTCTGGCCGCTCTCAGCTCAGAGCCAGCCCATGCATTCTGGGGGGAACGAATAGAAGAACAGGGACTTTCTGAGGGCAGAGAGGGGATGTGGGCAGTGCAGTAGTTGACTGAGTTTGGGCTGCCTGGGTACTGTGCCACTGTGCTGGGGAGCAGGGAATGCAGCCGCACTCAGGAGTTCAGCACCTGTGCTGGCTTCTGCATTGGGTTTACTGACTGCATCACAAAACTTGCTGAATTTTAGCAAGCGGAAACCTTTCCAGCACATGCGACAGAGATGCTAAGAAATGAGTACGTGTTTTATTTATATATCACTTGGCACCTGCTTTAAAATCTATTTGTGAGCAGCAAATGTACACAGATGCAGATGTATCCAGGTGTCTGTATGTACGTAGCTGCAGCCCTCACTGCAATGCCTGCACACACCCACGTGCGTGCATTTGGAGTGCTCAGAGAATGCTGTATGCGTACAATGGGGACACGGTGCAGCCAAATGACCCCGAGCACCACCACTACCCCACTGTCCCTGAGCAGCCTGCGGTGGTGTGAGCACACAGCCCCACTTGCTGTAGTGCTGATGCCGTCGGACTTTGCACAGTGCTGCGGATCTGGTCTGAACTGGTCCTGCTGGGCTCTGTGCTGAAACCCTGCGTGGCACGGCTTGGAACCCCACATACCAACAGGTGCCGCTGCCTTCCAATGGCTTACAGTGAATTATGGTGCTGTCCAGAAGGAGCCTTCACATGGGCACTGAGGGTGCTTTCCATAGAAGGAAAAAAGGGAGGAAAATGCTGCTCATCGCTGTGCTGTGCTCAGTAAAACTTTAAACTCGAGGTAAATGGTTCACTGCATTTACGCAGCCCCAGCCTCTGCGTCCACCCCTCGGGCTGAGCACCACCCTCCCACATCCCTGCCTGGGGTGAGGAAAGGCCTTCAGGCAAGGAAGGAAGGCAAGGAAAGACATTTATGTACCCAAAAAAGAGCAGGGCGGTGTTTCCAGGGCAGTTGGTTTCCAGCAGCACCCAGGGCTGTGATGCACCCAGGGCAATTGGAGCACATATTTGGGTCCCAGTGACCCCAGCTGTCTTTCCATGGGGTTGAATGGGGTCCTGATGGCACACGTTAGGGCTGGTCCTGAGCCCTGGGCTGGGGAAGGTGGGGGGCAGTGTGATGGGTAACAGTGTGGGGTGAGGGCAGGGACTGAGGTGTTCCTATTGGTTCCTTCTGATCGGTTTGTGCGGCCGTGGTTTTACAAAACACATTCACAAACTGCCCTGTGTTCACACACAACAATTCTCTTTTATTTCATCACCGCACCCCAACACCCCACAACAGAAAAGAAAATCATTTCAAGCTGCGTATTCGGAACCAGTCACATCGAGGGGGGAACAGAAGGAAATGAAGGAGTGATCCACTGAGACATGATTTAATAAAGAGCTCCTGGTTCAGGTAGCGACCCCGGTGACAATACACAGAGTGGGTGGCAGTTGGGTTCGGTTTGAGGGCTGTCACTGTGCTGTGCCATGGAAGAGCAGGGGCGGCGGGGGCAGCGGGAGGTGCTGCCCCAGGGGCTGTGCCCCATCCACGTGGGTACCACTGTGGGC
>PPHD01028891.1:0-10761 GCA_002909625.1 Bambusicola thoracicus
TGTCCTTCCCAACTTTGAAAAAACAGCAAGTAAATAAACCTTATGTTAGAAGCTGTGAGAGCTGACAGCTAGTGAGGTAAAAGTCAGCTTTCCATCACTTGTGTGTAGCTGTTTAAGGAGTGTAAATTGTGTTTCCTTCTCTTTGGAGAGAGCTTTCTCTCTCTCCCGCCTCCCTCCCCATGTCATTCCCTTTCCTCTTAGGAGTAAGGCAACTCCATTTCCTGTAGAAGTTAAGAATCACAAAGTTGTGTGTTTACTTTAAGGCTGAATTCCTTTTAAAATATTCTATTGTGCCAGAACAGCATGACAAGATAATACTTTTTCTTCAAGGGATGTGCTAATGCTGCCTTTTCTTTTTCTTTCTCTCTTGGATGCTTCCATGAAGGTCATGACAGAGAGGGGAGCGGAATATATTCTCTGTTGTAGCATTTTAGAGCCATACTTCTCTTGAGAGATGTGAAGGAGTGAAGGCCATGTCCCTCTCACAGTTCTTGGAGATACATATCTCCTTCTGCTCAGCCATGCTGTCACCCAACACTACGAAAGACGGGCAGGCTGTTTAGGAATCCTTGGCAGAATGAGGGCTGGCCATAAAACTGTGATTATAATTAAGGATTTATTATGACACAAAATGTTAGCAACCAGTGTAGCATATTGGTTTTTTTTGACTTGTGACTCTTAACACAGCTTACTGTTACACAGAATTTCTTGGATTCTCAGTTACAAGGACTTGTTAGTCATCCTGACCCTATGCAGATCAAATTCTTATTAACAAGAGAAATACAATAGTCATAACCTGTAGCCTGGCTGTACCTAAAAGAAGACATGTTATCCTCTCAGTCCTCAGAGGAAGTCTTCTTGTTCTATACCCAGATCTTGGGGAAACTTGAATTAACAGTGAGTTATGAATTCTTAAAAGAGTGTATGAGAGTGAAAAGGGCTAGGATGAAACTGGTATATGTATTAAAAGATAAAGGGAGCCTGTCTTCTTGTATTTTGAACTGTGCTTGATTTATTAATTTTTCACTTTCCAGCCTAATACACTACAAATTAGTTTATTAATATTTCTTTTCCTGTTTACTACTAAAGAAGACACTGTTGGTGAAAGCAAGGCGAAATACTTCAAAGTTGTAAGCAACACTACAGCAAAAGGAAAAAAAAAAAAAAAAAAAAAAAGAAAATGTATATGTGTAGCATCTTTTACAGCTTTCTTTGGTCTGGTGGTTTTGTAACAACATGGGCTAACCCTACTATTTGCCTCCTGGCAGGTTTAAACTTGTGTGATGATAAAGTGAGTGTGCTTGGTACTTATTTTAGATCTGTGAAGTAAAAATGAAAGACAAAAAGCTTCTAATTAAATTTGATTAAAGTTTCTGCTTCTTAATCCTTAGAACTACACAGAAGGACTCAACTTTCCATTAGTTGTATCTGAGATACATTGCATAACGTAGGAAAGAAAGTTGGTGGATTGGAAGCGTGCAGGTCCAATGTTGACATCTCAGCCTCACCTGTTTCGCATTAAGTTGGAGAATATTGTATTGTCTAGCAATACCTATACTTAGTAAGCCTAAGCCTTATATATAAATTTTATTTGCTGTGCAGGTATATTTGCAAGCAGGGTTGTATAAAAGTTAGAAGTCCACAGCAGTTATCTTATTTATAGCCTAATGCACCCAGTAAATGCCCAGGATCAGAATACTACTAGGCGAAGCACCATATGCTCACCAATGCCAATGAATATCATGACCACATAGTCATTAGTTGGGTGGAGAAATGTCAGCTGCTGAAGTTCCTTGAAATAAGTAGATCCCCTGTCCTGTCAAGCAATTGTCTTTGTTCTCTCTGCTTTTATTCCACATGGTCTTATAACCTTTCAATTAAGTAATTTCCCTTGGAGTCCCTGAGTTTCTACTCATTCAATTAATTTTTCACTTCTGCTTCACTTTTACTTTACTTGGCTTCCATGACTCATACTCACTTCTTTGCATCATCAGCAATACTTTAAGTAAAACTGAACCAAACAGGAAAAGCTGTGGTTTGGGAAACTGACACCTGCATAATGAACAGCTTAGTCTCACAAAACTGAGCCATGGCTTACCGTTTCCTTCCTTGGTCTTAATATTATTTGAACTTTGAGGTCGTTACTGTTCTTAGTCCTGAGCTCAGTTATCTGGTATAGACCTCCAGTTACTGAACTGAGTAGCGGTTCTGGTCACCATAGAATCACCAAGATTGGGAAAGACCTCTAAGATTATCTAGTCCAACTGTCCACCTACTGCCAATATTGCCCTCTAAACCATGTTTCTCAGTACCACACCTCCATGGATCTTAAAGTCCTCCAGAGATGATGACTCCATCACCTCCCATGAGCAGCCCATTTCAGTGCCCAACAACTCTTTCAGAGAAGAATTTTTTCCTAGTATTCATCCTGAACTTCCCCTGGTGCAACTTGAGACCATTCCCTCTTGTCTGGTGTTCTGTTAGGAACAGCCACGATAAAATCCTGTCTTTCCTGTGGCTTGCTCGGAATGTAACACTACTCTGTTCTGACAGCGTTAACAGGTTGTTGTCTCTATTTACTAAGCAAGTTATATGAAGGACTGAACTAGTAGCATGTGTAATGGTAGAAGAACTACTAGAGGACAAACTGAAAATCTGATCAATGTATAAGTTTTTGATTAGGGTTATTAAAAAAAATATTTCCAATGGCTAGTAGCTGAAGGCTAGCTTCAGGTGTGGCTGAAGTTTCTCTTTTCTGCAGCTCTGGCTGTATTAAACGTGGTGCAGTGAAGTGCTGCAACACTGCACAATGAAAATGGTGATCTGAACCTTACATTTATGGCTTTGCATCTTAGATCTCATAGTGAAGTTTTGCTTTACTGGTGGCATACTGTACTAATGACCTTAAAATACAAAAGCTGATTTCATTAGCGCTGAACACTTGCTCTTCTTTAACTCCTAGCATTTCCGTACAACATTCTAGTGTACGTTTTTATTACACCAATAATTGAATATTACAATACACTGAAGAATTTATGTATCATTCTACAAGCATCAGCTGTTTGTAATGACATTAGCACAGGAGATAACAGCCAGTGTTTCAACATACAGAAATATCTGTTGATCACTAATGATTGATTTGGATTGATACACTGTTGCAACTGAGATCTGACAGTAATGCACTTTTTTTTTTATCCATGGTGCCTAGGGCTAATAAAGTACTAAGCCTCATGATTAGCTCAGGTTTTGCAGGAGTTACGACTTTGATGTGGTTTTCCAAGACTGGTAAACTCGTTGGACTTTGTCAACTGGCTTAATTGTTTTTTTATGTTTTTAGCAACTTTTCTAAAGATTAACATTCTTTCACCTATAAACTAATTTGCCGCCATCATCAACTTCTTTTGTTCCTTGTCAGAAGCTGATGTTACTGAGATTATACCTCACAAGGAAACAGCAATGTTTGCTGAGGCCTATCTTTTCTGTCTGATGAAGATACCTTATGAGAAAGCTTTTAAAGTTGCACTTTATCCATCATTATAAGCTGACTGACTTCTGCTACTACTCATGCTCATCATAACCAAAGCCTTATCTCAACTAACCATTCGCTTCTAATTCTGCATCTCACCTCTAAGTCAAGTCTTGCTTCTTTGCTTTTCACTTTCTTGTCTCCTTGTCTCACCTTTAGCGCACAGTACTTCTTGCTGGAGCCATGAGCTCAGCAGTGGTTGGAGTTTGAAGCTTGGTGACTTCTAATTAGAAGCAATATGTGCTTCTATTCTAACCTTTATGTTGCTTGAATCCTTTCAATTCTCAGTATCATGGGCTTGAGTTTCTCATTTAAGCTCCTTATAAAGCATTCAAAAATATTTTGTCACTAAAGAACTGTCTTGTAATGTTGTAATTGTTATTTCTTATGAGTACACCTAGAGTCTTATGTGCAGCAGAGATCTCAGCTAATTTCTTGCAATTCTATTAAAAATATGCCAAGAGTAGCAGACAAAATGGCAACAAATTTAAGTAGCTGGCTCTTCCAGGAGCTATGCAAGAACTTTTCCTTAAGTCGCGATGCCATTCAGGCTTTAGTCAACATCCATTGCAGCCCTCTATGTTGACATCTTCATCCAGTTCAAAACAGTTCTCCACACACTTGCTTTTTGTGAAAGGGGAGAGAAAACCAAACTCATTTCTACAGCCAAAGTAGTTCCTTGCTTCTCACTATAGGGTTCTTCTTGATTGATTGGTCCCCTGAGTTAGGCTTCCTTGGTCTGTACTGGCATAACTTTTTTGTGTCCACATCAGGGATCCTGTTATTTCCTTTTTCCTCTGCTCTTCTTAAAAGAAAGTTTGAGGTGTTCTGGCCTTGTTTATTTAGACTATTTCATTTTCTTCCATGAGCATGCTGTTACCATTTAGTTGAAGCAAAGCATGTCTTGCGCTCTTCTTGCTCTGGTCTGCTGACAGTGATTTAATTTCTTTTGTTTCTACAAAAACTCTGTTTCTTACTGGTAGAGCTACCCTGAGTACAGAGCAAGGTTGCATGGATTTTAAATAAAAACTTAGCAGGACAATCAGAGGTTTCCTCTGATCAGGCACCAGGATACAGTTGTCACTTTCACAGAAGGCAGTCTGATACTCTCATTTATGAGGAAGATAGTTCAATTAAATCAGCACTGAATGTAATGAAAGTAAATCAGAAGACCATTACTCAGTTTTGTACTTAAGAGTACAGGCTTTGATTCCTCAATATATGAGTGTTTTTAAGGTAAGAGCTCTACAGGTACACAGAAAAATTAAGCAGTGATTCCTAGTTTCTTGTAATTCCCTGACAGCAGTACCTGAACACCCCACATCTCTTTTTCATGTACTTCACAATCCTTTTGGGAAAATACTTCATTGTATAATCTCCATTGTAGGAGATTATAGGAGGGAAATCTCAACATCTGAGTCAAAAGACTTGATTACATGTGAGCTGAATCATCTTCTTCTATAAAACTCTGCTGGAGAAGGGAACTGAGTTTGAATTTCTTGTGCCACTGGACCTGTTGTGAAAGCAAATTGCTGTAGAGATATGAAACAGATTAGAGAACTTCAGAGATGAATATTTGATCTAATTAGAGAAGAGAGCTCAACCCAATTTCCTTTGGTCACTGTATGACACCTTTAGTATTACCCCCATCTGAAAGCGGGAGCTAAACCTGAGTGCTTCGGGTACTCTCTAGCTCGTGTACATACTAAAATAGAAATCTGTAATCTCTTTTGTTCAGGAAGAGTCATCTGGGTTTCCAATGGATTGGTATAGGAAGAAAATAATGAGAGGAAGGCAAGAGATCTTCAAGAATTTGATCAGAATGCGGCAAAAATTGAGAAGAGTAGTGTTCTCATCGTTTTACTTGAATGTATTTAGTTGTATAGCTTTGCTGCAGCTAACATAAGGATGGACATGGCTTGGTGCTGTGAATTATCCTTGTCTCCTAAGTGATAAAATGTACCATGGTACATTCATCAGGACTGATCATGCTCTTTCAGTTGGATAAATATCTAATTGATGGTCTACAGTATGCCGTCCTTGGTATTTTTCAGTCTCAATACCTCTTCCACATTTTGTTGCACAGTGACAATCTTGCTAGCGTGCAAAGGGCTTAGAATTTCAGCATGGGAAGGAATGCACTGAAAAGTGGGGAGACACAGCTTTGAGTGAGTTATTTAGTTATGAGGCTATTACATACATCATAGATAGCTTCTCCTTCTTTATCCTTTTTCTAAGACTGACTATGTCAAGACTCTGAGTGTTCACATAACCTTTTTACTTGTTGAAGCATCGGAATATGTGGATGATCCCAACATGAATTCCACAGGAGAGATTTTTCTAAATGTATTATGTGTTTGTTTTTGTGAATGGAGCAATTGGGAATGTTACGGATCCATTTTGTACCAAGAGAAAGCTTCAGGAAAAACAATGCCAGTTTGCCTCCTTGTGGTGATGTCATGCAGCTACTTCTAGAAATCCAGTTTTTTGTTTTCTTTTGTATGAATTCCTCTGTGTTTGCTGCTGAGGCTAGAAGAGCTGTTTCCGCAACATAGCCTGTGTATCCCTGGACTTCCAGGCTTCAGTTGTCATTCTGGAAACTCTCGATTCCAGACAGTATTGTTCAGCCAGGGCAAACATAGAATGCAATTTTGCACTCTTGAATATATAAATGTTATGACCGTAAAGATAAGTGAGAATTGAATAGTTCAGTTGGAAGAAATCTACGAGGATCACCAAGTCCAACCACGTGATTACATCAGGGATAATCAAAAGTTAAAGTGTACTAGTAGGAGCATTGCCCAAATGTTTCTTGAACACTGATGGGCATGAGGCACCAGCACCTCACTAAGAAGCCTGTCGCAGCATTTGATCTCCCTCGTGTTGAAGAAATGTTTCCTGATGTTCAGCCTGACCCTCCCCTGTGCATTCCATTCTACCGTCATTTCCCAGGAACGGAGCCTGGCAGCTCTCTCTGTGTCCCCTGCTCAGGAGCTGCAGAGAGCAGTGAGGTCACCTCCAGACTAGACAGCCCAGGTGCCCTCAACCCCTCCTCACAGCAGTGCCTCCAGCCCTGTCACAGCTTTGGTGCCCTTCTCTGGATGCTTTCAAGAACCTTAACATCCTTGTTATATTGTGGAACTCAGAACTGCACACAACATCAAGGTGAGGCTTTACCAGTGCTAAATATACTGGGAGGATCACCACTTTTGACCAGCTAGCCATGCTGTGTTTAACGCACCTCAAAGTGTGGCTTGCCCTCATGGCTGTCAGGGCACACTGCTGGCCCCCTCCAGCAGATATTAGGTAGTTGAAGTTCCCCTTGACCACCAGGGCCTGTGAAAGTGAGTCTGTTCCCATCTGTCCCTAGAGGGCCTCATCCACTTGTTTTTACTTTCTGATCAGACAACCTGCAGCATGCATCCATTAAAATGTCACCTTTGTGGATACTTTCTTAATGCTAACTCATTAACTCAGTTGACTCCTCAACCAATCCTAGCCAGAGCTCCATGCATTCCAAATACCCTTGCCCCAAAAAGCAATCTTCCAGGTGTCAATGACTTCTGAGTTCCTCTTTTGCACTGAGGAGAAAAAAAGCATTAACATCATCTGAGTAAGCAGAGCACTGAAAATGTATCTACAGGAAACATAGCAACAACAACAAACCCACAGGTCCCTATCTTGGGCTAAATGCCAACATGTTAGAAGCAGCAGATGTTTTTTGCCTCTCTCCTAATTAGGTTATGTCTAGTTTCATCCCATGGCCAGAAGGGATGTGGTGCCATGTACTGGGAGCAGCTTGCATCTCCTTTACTTCCTCTGTGTTAAATCCTGCAACACCCCAGTAGTGGCTGGGACAGACTTCAGTAGCCTAGGCTAATGAAGCTCCTTCTTTTGCCTCAGTCTGCGGCTCCCAAAGCCCTTGTATGTCTCCTACAAATGGAATTGCATTATGAAATTAATTTCATTATGTTGCCTGCAGCCTCTTGTCCAAGGACACTGGGAGATCTTGATATGTAGAAGGTCACGTTTCAAGATTCAGATTACCCGTGTATAATTCCAGTTGCTGTCAAGCTTCATGTTTATTGTCCAAAAGACAGCACTTGCAGTGCTGGGCCAGCCAGTGCATTTGTTTGTCAGAGTGCTTTGTTTGTCTAGCACCACCAACTCCTTCCTTAGGTTTATTACCTTTGAGCAATTTGTATGCAAGCAACTGGTAGCTGCCCACGGCTAGGATTAAATAACAGTACTCTGTTTAGATTTTCAGAAGTATCCCGCAGGCATTGTCCAAGGGTACTATTTGTCTGATTAGGATTAGGACCAAGTAAGAGAAGTAAACTGCAATACTTGCATGTTATCCATTAATATCCATCATGCTGGATTGGCACAGTACACCTACGAAGACTGTGTTGTTAAAGTGTTGTCAATTTCCTCTTAAGGTTAACGCTTCAGGTGGATCACAGCATATCTGAGGAACAGACTACAGAGCACAACGTTTATAGAGTGAGCTTGGATTTGAAAGAAAATGCAGTTTCTGAAGAGTGTACTGTTGACAGAGTCATTGTGACAGGTGGACTGTTTCAACTTGTATTCTATGGGCAAGGGAGCAGCCATTTAGATCAACAGTCTTCTGGGTTTTACCAGCACTCTCATTTGGATCTGTGCACTGGGGATGCCCTTCATGAAAATTAGGCTACAGAAAGTCAGTGCGTGACTGGACATTTCCCGTGTTATTTATCCAGACTCAGGCAATAGACTTGCTCTTGGATGTGTTCAGATGGAGAGAGGTATAGACTTTCCAGGTCACAAGGTACCTATCCTGAACATCTCAGAAAACAATTTGCTTTATGTGCGGCTCCAGTCCTCTTGTTGCCTCACTCAAACCTGCCTTCCCTGCTTTCTCTGAACCAAAGGAATTAGCTTTCCTGAACTATGCAGTGTAGATTAAAAATTGTCCACAAACCACAAGGGCAATGTGATCCTCCTTAATAGTAATTCCAAGACTATCTAATTACCTTTATAGGGGGATTGCTATTCCTGGTCTACCTCGTCTGTGAACTTTTCAGGCTTCACAAAAAACGATGAAGATAATTAGGCCAGGAGAAGGTGAATGGAAATGGGATGGAACAGAAAGTGAAGGGGGAAGTGGCTGACTATGGCTGAAGACAGTACCAGATGAGTAAAAACAAAACACCATATCATGTATTCTGAAATAAGCAAACTAAATGAGACCAAAAATGATTTTGCAGTCTTCAATTACATTTATTGATAAAAATACATATTTAAATTTTTTTATACATTCTTTAATTTTTTAATTAATTAATTTCGTTATTTATTTGCAGAAAATCATTAAAAGTTGTTTGGAAAAGTAAGAATTTTTGATAACAGTTAAGTTGGGTGTAGGAAACTCTGAGTTTAAGTGAGTAAAGTAAAGCTGTTTGTTTTGTCCCAGAGCACAGCTAGCAATGTGTGACCACTTCCTGCCACTATAGGAAGATGTTTTTGGTGCAGTAACCGTGTTGCTACATTAGAGTTACTGCAGACCAGCATTCACTGTGTTTAACCACTGAACATCGCTCATTTCGGTTTACTGAATGTTGTCTGCTCCTTGCATGTTGGACCTCTAAATTTTAATGTAAAGGAACTATAATTATGTGATTATTTTTGTAGTACCTCACCAAGAGGTTTTCAAAGCAGCTGTTAATTATTGTTAGATACATTAAAAGGCACAGATGAGGTGACTTGTCTGTGATTTATGTCTTTAATTGTCGAAATGATAGCCCTGCTTTAAAATGACATTACATTTAGCAAACCTGTACAATTGCCAGAGCTAGCAGCACTTACGGGTCTGGCTATATGAAGTAAGTCGGCATATCCTGAGTACAGTGTCATCTGTACAAATATGAGTACCAATATATTGTATTATTTTACGTTATATTTCCAAATGCAATTACATGACAGACTTCTCTGTTGACCTGAGGAGTTTGGTTTGGCAGATGATAATGAATTGTGTGGTTTGGTTTACAAAATGGTTACCATTAACTTCCTGTTTCTGCTTCTTTTCAATTAGCAGGGAAGCAGAGGAGGAACATCCTAAAAGAAAGGATGAGTTGTGATGCAATGTGGAACCAGTCACCTCACATGCAACACTGCAGTGAGATAACCTAATAGGTGCTAGGTACAGGTTGTGCAAGAAACCAGTCCAGCTACAAAATATAGATCCTCCCTTTTAATCTTGATACTGGTTCCAAATTGATAGAATAAATGATATTGCCCTACTTTGCTCCCCCTCATTTCCCTCCAAAAAAAAAAAAAAAAAAAAGTGACCGAATTGTTCTCACAGAATGAGTGGGTGTTTAGGATTTTGTAAGACAACATAAGTGTGCAATGCATCAATTTGCAATTGAGATTGGTTGAATAGCTGACCATGATTTTAATTTTTTTTTTTTTCCCCTGGGGAGGATAAAGAAGAATGATACAGATCCATTATTAAAGTTGAGGTGCAGTGAGTGCACTTGGTAATGCTAAGAGGGGAATTCTCCCTAAGTTTGTTGGATTTCCTATTTCGCTTGCTTCTTTAGACTTTTTTTCTGAAATCTGTTGTGGTTAGATGTGAAATTACAGCTCCTTCTCTGTAATTTCATTTATAAAAGCAAAGGTAAAGAGGTAAGTTGTTCACTGAGCAAAACGAATGGAAGGAATGAGGAAAAATTCTGAGTAGATCTCAACTGCTTCGGTTTTTTGCATAGCCTCAAACTTCTGCTGCCTCCAGCAATGACTGCTTAAAAAAAAAAATATTATTATCAATCATAGTAATGAAGGACTTATTAAATAGGATTCATCTTGCTTAACCTTATAAGCTAGGCATTTAGTTTAAGCTGTTATCTATGTTCTCTTGTCCATGATAAAAGATTATCATCTCTAGATCTAAGTTAGGCTGTCCATCTTTCTTAAACGATTACAGAGCAAGAATAAATAAATCATTTATATTGTGCATATATTAAGGTAATTCAATGAATTGTTGAATTAGCTTAATGTTGTGTCCGAATGTTGTGTCTGAATTATTCCAATGCTCAACTTACCCTTTTCTGAGACATGGAGCACTTCACTTTCATTTGTTATGATTTTGTAGTCACATTTTTCCACCATTTCATTTTAAGGCCATTCTGTTTCTTTAATAGTCATTCACAAACAGCAAAGAAACTCAGGTTGTCCTCACCCAGTTCTTTTACATA
>PPHD01028892.1:0-10761 GCA_002909625.1 Bambusicola thoracicus
CCCTAACCCCAGCTTTCTCCCAGTTTCCCTTGGCCCCTTTTCCTCGCTCCTCCCAGCTTCTGGTTGCCCTCAGCTTCCCCACTTGTGGCCCTGCTGCCCGGTAAATAATGTAGGAAGGAGAGCTACCCTGCTTTGCTCAACCCTAAATGATTCCCCCTCTGCTCCTGGGATTGGGGTTGGCACTGTGAGCTTGTGTCAAGGTCAAGGCAGGAATGAGTGGTGGGAGGAGGAGGCTTACTGCAGGGGAGATGTTCTGGCCCTAGGGATGTGCCATCCTCCCAGGACTTGAAGGGGGAAACAGCCTTGAGGTTGATGTGAGGATGCCGGGGCTCGAGCCCTCGGTCTTGAAGACTGGCTGGAGCTTCTCATGCTGCTTTTGGAACCGTGTGTAGGGGTGTCAGGGAGGGACAGCAGTTCTCATGCCTCAGGTACTGGGAAAAGGCACTCCAAAATGAGATGTAGGAATTTTTCTCCTTTGTGTCACCTGGTAAAGGGCCAGGGAGCGGCTGGAGCGGGTTTCCTTGTTCCAGCCAGCTGGCACTGTTGTGATACCGAGGAGGAAGCAGAGGAGGAACTGCCTGCCTCATGGGGCTGGGGAGCCAGCTGGGTGCTCCCACAGGAAACGTGTGGGGCCGAGGGAGGGGCGGGATTGCCCCCTGCTAACCCCCAGGGCTTGGACAGTGGTGGGTGTCCTGGTGCCTGGGAAGAGCTGTGTGTCTGAGCATGGCTGTGTCACTGACCCAGTTCTGGCTAGGCACAGGGAGCAAGCTGGGAGGTCCTCCCCTCCCTCCTGGCTGGAGGAAAGTCATTTCAGGGATGTCTCCTTGCATTTCCTGGAACAGTGTGGGATTTCTCTCCCACCCGGTCCCATTACTGCCTTTTCAAGTGTTCTCGACACATGACGTGGCCTGGGAATTTCATAATATGTCTTGGGACGGTGCCTCATTTTCAGGAAGGCCTGAAGCTGAACTAGTGGACGAGAGCAAAGTGCCAAGCAAGGCTCGTGGGGCCCGTTTTCCTACATCCATCTTGGGCTTTTTCCCCTTGCCCAGGCTCTGGGGGCTGCCTTTCTCAGAGCCGTGCAGAGCAGGATGCCCCAGGCCCTGTTGATCCAGAGAAGCTGACAGCATGCAGCAGGGTACTCGAGTCCGAGTGCTCCTGCAAACTTTCTGCTTCTGTGACCTTGTGCTGCTGTGCAGCATCTTTTGGGTATTCTGAGTGAGGAGAGGGGCTCTGCTCCCCCCCACCCAAGCTTTGGGTGAGCTTGGTGCTGCTATATGGAGGTTGCACCGCAGGAACACCTTGTAACTGGGCTGTGTATAGAGGTGGTTGCTCGCAGGCTATGACATTTTAGCGGTACTTCTCAAACTACAATGCCAAGAGGCAGAAAACTGGTCGTAAAAATAAGCCAACTGCAAAATGGAGTGAGCTGTTTGCAGCCGCTGATGTGGATTGGTGCGATGCTGCTCAGTGGAGCCCACTGCCCTTGGAGAATCGCAGTGCGGGCGGTGGGAGCTGCTGTGAGAGCTGTGGGTTTCTCTGGTGCCTCTTTTGGGGTCCTCTGAGAGTGTTTGAGCCGCACTGAAGCGTGCACAGGCAGCAGTGAGAGCCGTTCTGTCTGTACCAAAGCCTCTCCTGGTGGCGTTTCTTCCCTTTTGCTAATTAATAGCAAAAGGATGCTTAACAACCATTTGGAAAACTTGTTGGAGCTTATGAAACTTCTGTGCTCTTCTGCTTAGTGTAAGAGGTTAATGGATCATCTGGAGACTGTCAGGGGAGGGGAAGGGGAAGGAGGCCAGCTTAAGATAGCGGGAATGTTAGCAAACCTTCCATGATTGCAGCAGGGCAGGCTGGCAGCGTGCGCTCCTTCCTTCCTTCTTCCATCGACCTGCTCCACTCCATCAGCCCCAGAAAGTGCTTAAGCAGCAGCGTGCCAGTAAATGGAGAGGAGCTTTGATGTTGCTGCGCGTGATTCTCCCTGCTCACTCCAAAGGATGTCTTGAGGGCAGGGATGAGGAGACCCGTGGGCATGACAGGCTGCAGCAGGAGGATATGTGCCTGGGGAGTGTCTGTGCAGCCCATTCTATGGTATGGGTGTGGAGAGCGGCTCCCGGCCCCGCTGCCTCCTGCCTCTGCATGGGGTGGGGGTAACAGGGCTGCAGACCTGGGTGCTGCCTGTGTCAGCACACGGGGGAGGCTCTCTTTTGGGCTTGTTCTTCCAGCAGTTTGGAGGAAACACATCCTTTGAATCTCAGCAGGACAATGAGAGGCTGCTGGGGATAAGGCTCTGTTGCTGTGGCACAGTGCCTGCAGTAGTGGATGCGTGGGTGGGCTTGGCACCTCCTTGCTCTCTTTATCTGTGCTGCTGGGTCTGTGTCCCTCTGTCCCCCTCTCTGTGGGTCCGCACCTCCCTGGGTGAGCAGATCCCATTTCCTGATGGGGATTTTCCTACATATGTCTACCATTCAAGTGAGATGCTCCAGATCCACCTGAAACTTCTCTAGGGTTTCTGTGTCTGCGTGGGGTTTCGTGCCTTGCACTGCTGGAAGATGACAAAGCAGCTTGTGCAACTTTGGAGCACTCTCTTGCTTCCTGACCACCCTGCCCCTGCAGCTTTGTGATGGTGAGACCTCGGCAAAGCCCACAATGGGAGGAAGAATGCAGAAAAAAGAGACATGTGGCTCAACACCACGTCTCCTGGGTTGTGTGGTTCTCTTAGTACTGCTCTTGTTACTCATCTTCATCAGAGGATCTCAGGGAGTTTGCAGAGGCTGTAAGTAGCTTAAAGTTTATCTGGAAATCCCTCTCATCACCCAAAGCCCTTGAGTGTTTGAAGCTCCAGCAAATCCGTATCTCCCTGTCAGCCAGCTAGCCCAGAGGAGTGCCTGGCTCATCCTTCTGCGCAGTGCCATCAGGGGTAGCACACCAATAAAGTAAACTGTTTGTCCTGGATGCTGGAAGCAGCAAGGTGGTGCGGTCTCCTTTGCTCAATGGGATGTTGCCTTCCAGCTGCACTGCATCCTTTGCCAGGCAGGCCTGTGGCTGTGGATCCAGGAGGAAAGAAGCATTAAGCAGTGTTGGATCCAGTCCTGGGGAAAGGACTCGCTTGCTGTTGGAGGAGCTGAAGGATGGATGCCCTGGCAAGTGGCACACCTGTGGTGTGTCCATGCTGCTTGTCTCACCAGTGCTTCACAACCCTAGCTCAGGAGCTCAGTACACCAAAAAAGGAAAGCTTTATTCTAGCTTGCTCATCAGCGAGCTGCCGAAGGGAGGCCGTGCTCAGCTATGGCTTTCCTGCCACCATGTCCTCAAGAAGCGAGCATCATGCATGCTGCCCTTCACATCTGCAGAAACCTGCCGTGGCAAACCTGGTTTTGCCAGTGAAAATTTCCAGAGGAGGTGCTCCTCAGATTGCCTTCCTGTTGGTTTGGTGCTGGTGTCTGTGGGCGAAGCAGTGGAGGAGTGGTCCCAACAGCCCCCCAGGCCAGCAGTGTTCAGCAGGGGAGCACTGGGGACAGGACAGCTCTGGTGGAAGAAAGAAGCCCAGAGTACCAGAAGGCAGGAAATTCAAGCATGGCTTTAATGCACAATAGCAGCCTGGAGGTGAAGATAAGTGTGTCACTGTTGGTGTTGTGCGTAAGGAGCCGGCAGCGGTTGTTATCCCCCAGCTCCACAGTGAGCCCAGATGCTGCTTACCATGCTGCTAGCGGGCTTGGCTTGGCTCATTCCCCTCTAACCCTGTGTGTAAATCAGAGCAGGAGAGCTGCGTGCCCTCCCTCCTCCATGTGTGTGCTCCAGAGATGCAGGAGTGATGCTCTTGCGCTCCCGGGCTGACCCACTTCCAGCCAGGATTGTCTTCCTGGCCTGTGACGTAACTTTATCCCATGCTGGTTTGTTTTGCTGACATGTTTGTTCCAGCAAACAACCGTAAAGGCTTCTCTTAGTTATTAATGCACTGTTGGGGTTCCTCTCCCTCATCTGCTGATCAATTAACATGGACATCTTTGGTAGAGGAGTGGGCCTGGGGTTGGCAGCCAGCCAGCAGAGCTCTGAGAATCATGGGAGGATGCTGTTAAATGCTGGGAAAAAAAAAAAAAACATTTGGGGAGGGGTAAAAACAAAAAGTATTTTCCTTTCTGATGTAATCTGCTGTGTGCCAAATCAGGCGGCACCACTCATCGTCTGAATGAGCTCCCTGTGCCGGGGCACCCACTGCTGCTGGGTGTCTGCGTGGTGTGTCTCACCCTGCTGCTGTGCTGAAAGCCCAGATGTGCTGAAACCCTGCGTTTGAAGAAATGCAACTGGGCTTTCTCCCGATGCTCTCAAAAATGGGAATCCACGAGAACTGGTGAGCGATTCCCAGGAGCCAACGTGCCTGCTGCAGGCAGCACCCGAGGAGGCCCTGGGTGCTGCAGAAGCCCCGTGGAGCTGCAGCTGCAGGAAGCTCTGTGCATGGGGCCTCTCCTCGTGCTGCTGCACAGCGTTTCCGTGGGCAGAGCCCGGCCACCCGCGTTTCCTGCCTGCGGGGAGGGGAGCGTTCCTCTTGCTGCGTTTCAGCCCTGGGTCAGGAGAAGATTTGAGAGGGGTTGTTGCCTACTGAGGCTTCTGCAGGGGCTGGGGCTTGGGGCTGGCTCTCTGCTCCTTCCCTTCCTGCCCGTGGTGGTGTTGGGGTGGCTGTGGAGCGGGACCAGAGGGGGAGTTTCAGCCTGCTCACACTGCTGTGGGCCTCTCGTTCGCAGCAGAGGAGTGAGACCACGTGCTCTGCGTGGCGGCCTTGCAGGGGAGAAGTGGAAAGATTGACCCTTCTGCTGATTTTAGCAGGAATTTCCAAGGGCTGAGCTTCCCGTCCAGCTTGCTGAGGCCATCCTGGCAACAGAGGGGCTATCCCCTACCAGGCAGAGCAGTGGGACTGGGCCGGGCCCTGCCGAGGCTCTGCAGCACGAGGAATTGAATCGAAGCGGCTCAGCACCATTTCCATCCCTGGCAGGAAGGCCGGCATGACAACAGTGGTATTTTTAGAGGCCCAGCTGCCTGCAAGGCACGAGGAGGAACGCGGCAGCAGGGGATTTGTAAGGGCTTCTGCCTGTGCCTCCAGCCTGCCCCTCTCCCTGGGGTCTGATACCTCTTCCCATGCAACCCCAAGCACTCAGCTGGTAGCAGCTGCCTGCCCAGGGTTGGTTTGGATGAGTTTTGGGCCCCACGAGTGGTGGGGAGTGGGGAGAAGCTCTTTGGGGGCTCAGGTTTGATGCCTGGGGGGCTGGGAGGCAGCCCGTGTCCCCCACAGCCATGTGTTTCTGGCAGCTCTGTGGGCTTAAAGCCTGGAGAACTGCATTGGAGCCTGATACAGTAGGGCTTTGGGGGTGGGTTTTTGAAGAAGGCTATTGAGGGAAAGCCTGCGTTTCTTGTGGTGATGGAGTAATTCATTTGGGAGCCTGGCTCTGCTAGTGATGGAGTTGAGTTTTGTTGAAAGTGCTGCAGTGGAATGAGATCCACCATTCAGACCATCCATCGCAGGCCTCTGTACAGCTGTAGCTGGGGAGGGTGAGGGAAGGCTGTCCCTATCCACATGGCTTAAATTCCCATCTGGAACGAGGTGGAGCTGCCCTTCTGCCTCGGGTGCTGTGGAGGAGCATTTGGTGGGGCACAAAAGTGGTGTCCTGAGTGCTGCATGGCAGCTTGAGCCCATCACTGCCTCCCAAGGTGATGCCTTGCTGGTGTTGCTCACAGACACCCCATCTGCTTCGCATGTGGAATATTCTGGAGGCAAAAAGCAGTCTCACGAGCTGGCCCTTTGGATGCAGGACTCCTCTGCTTTGTGTTGCCGTTCTGGGGAATGCTAAAATTAGCTGTGTGCTATTCCTTAGGCAGCCTGTTCCCAGCACTGGGGGTGTTCCTGCAGTAGCACAGGGCTGGCTGGGAGGCAGGGGGACCTGCAGGCTGTGGTTCCCAGCTCATGCTGGAGGGAGATACCACCTGTGACATCAGGACTTACGATTGGCAAGCATGATTGCAGCCACAGAAGGGCTTCTGTGTGTGCTGCCACCTGGTATCTCTGCTGCGTGTCCCACCTCTGCCCCCCAGGAAGATGGGATGCTTCCTTCCCAGCCTGGCCCTGCCTTTCTGGCTTTCTGCACCTCCCAATGGCCATGAATCAGGAGGAAGGATGCCTGCGTGGCCCTTAGGAATAAGGCTGGAGAGCTCGGCTCCTTCCTGCCTACGTGTCCCAGCTTGCGTGCGCCCTGTGCTGCCACTCACACCACCACAGCATTGTGGGCACATGGCACCCCGTGTCCCGTGGGGCTGTGCTGGATGGGCACTGAATCAGGGGCTTCTTTAGCCTCCTATCAAAGTGGTTTTGGCATTCGCTTGTTAGGCAGGAGCTGAACCAAGGGTGCTTTTCAGCTCTTTGGCTGTCCCGTGTCACCTGGGAAGCTGAAAGCCAGAGGCCAGTGGGGTGTCACATCTCCAGTGGGACCCAAGAGTTCTCTCATTTTTCCTGCCTGGCTGCATCCTCACCTGATATGGGGCAGCTCACTTCGGTTGAAAATGTGCCTTTGCCCTCCCAGAGCCCCAGGATGATGTGGTGGTGTTTTTGGCACTATCAGTGTTAACCACGGGGCTTTTTCAGTGCTTTTAGGACCTGCTCCAGGCTTCAGAGGTTCCCAGCTCTGCTCTGCCTGGCTCTCTAAAATTAACCGTGTAACCTTCCTAAAAATACTCTGAGGGCACCAGCCCCTGGAGGGCCACAAGCGCTGCTTGCTCATGGTTTCTAGAGCGAGCCATCAGAGAGATGAGGTCACCCAACAATGCGTGCCTCGCAGCTCTGGAAAGCCCTTGTCTTCCTTAAAGCCTCTTGCAGGATGCCTTGTCCTCAGGCCGCATGCTGATGGGGTGCAGTGGGGTCCTGTGCCGTCCAGGCCGGTGTTGGTGCTGAGAGCCCATCCTGCATCACAGGGGCCTCCCCTGAGCCTCCCGGTGGGAGGAATAGCTGAGCCCTTCCCCTCCTCTTTTTTGAGGTGTGTGGGAGGAGGACGGGAAGGGCTGCAGGAGGAGGGGGTGGGGAGGGAGCTGAATTTTCCATGAGCAGCTGTCTAAACGTCATCTCCTGCGTTGCTCGGGCTGGCGGCTCCAGCAGGATGAATTAATGAGGGTTTTGGGGAAGGCAGTAAATACCACGACCCTGCACGGGGCCGACTCTGAGCCCCAGCATCCATCTCCGTGCCTGGAATGCAGGTGGATGCTCCAGCACGGTGACCCACACAGAAACGGCCCCGATGGCTCCATCCACCTGCTCCCCAAAACGTCACCCGGCAACAGGGGTGAAGCCCTTTCCCTGTGGGTCACTGTGTCTGCAGCCCGGCCCCTCGCGGTGTCCCTCGCCCATGTTTGGGGCCAGCTGTCCACCTCGGGGACCCCCAACAGCACCGCCTATGCCAGCTGCTCTCGCCATACCAAGCATTTGTGCTGACAGCTGGGGTACAGCGCAGCCCCCACCCTGCCGCCTAATCATGCTCCTTGCTCTGCTCCAGATGGGGGGGTTTCTTGCCTTTTCATGATGCTTTTTGTGTTGTTTTTCCCCGCATCTCATAAAACGTAGAGCTAGGAAAGTCCTTGGCCCAGCCCAGCGCCACTCAGGGGCCTCTCCCTAGGGGTTATGCCCTACATTTGTGCAGCACCCCGTGTCCTTGCTGCGGGGTCGCAGTGGGAGGGCTGCATGCCTCTCTTCGCCCTCCTGGCGTGTCTCAGAGGGTGCTGCTGGATCTGGGGCAGCCGTTGAAAATAGCACATCAGCACGGAACAAAAGGGGGGACCGCAGTTTTGCTGGTGCCAGTGCTGGAGAAAACGAGGTCTCGCGGAGACGTGGCCCTTCCTGGCAGCTCGCTCCAGTTCAGGAGCTGCTGAGTGGAGCCACCCGGGGACGTCACGGCTGACAGTGGGGCTGGTGCAGGAGGGATGGGGCCGGCGGTGCCCAGTTCAGCCAGGGACGGGAGCACATCCCACGCAGGGAGCAGGCTGGGAGGCTATCTGAGCCCTCGCTATAAATACATGGGCAGGGTAAACACTCAGGAGAGGAAAAAATGCTATTTAAGCCAACGGGCGCTGCTGCCACGAGGTATGAATTGGTCAGGGGTAAATTTAGGCCGGCGATGAGACGGCAGATTGCGATGGGCTCCCGGCTGCAGCCCATCCAGCTCTGGCCTGGGATCTTTTGGGCAGTGTTGTGCAGTCCTTGGTTCCATCTGCCACTAGCGAGCGCTCAAATGTGGGGCAGTTCTCTGCCCCTCAGAGCTCCCTCCATTCCAAGGACCCCAAAACCCCCCAGCCCCATCCGCTCGGTAGCAAACAAGAGCTCGATTCGTCCTCATTTGTGTACATTCCCCTTTTTTCCCAAACAGGCTTTGCATATATATGAAAAAAGCTCTTAAGCAGCACTGCAGTCAAACCTGATCTGCTTTTAGAAGCCGGGTCCTTACGTTACCCTCTCCATCTCTGCAGGCAGGGATTGCTCGGCATTCTGGTGCAAACCCACGGCAATGGCTGCACGCCCCGGGCTACATCTGCTCAAGCTCAGGGCTGAGCATGGAGTGCAGGAGCCCTGGGCACCTGCAGCTCTGTTGCAGTTCTGCTCCCAGTCATGTCTGTGTTGCTCACAGCAGCGTGTGCGTGCTGTAAGGCAGAGCGCCTGTGGGGTGCTGAGCTGGGTCCCTGTGTTAGAAGGTGACTCTGAGGAGCTGGAAGGATGCAAAACCATGCTCTCGGTGAGCAGAGAAAGGGGACAGCGTTGGAGTGGGCTTAGAGAGTGATGGGGGAGAGGGGCGAACCACACTATGGTTGAAACCAGAGCCCAGAGGACCTGGCAGAGCTCAGGGTGGTGTTGGGGGCCTTTGAGATGTGGAATGGTTTCAGGCACCTCCTGTGCGGTCAGAGCTGGCTGCCTTGGTGGGGGGGGCACATCCCCGGGTGCTGCGTGCTCCTCGCCCTTTAACGCCTGGGAGCAGCTGGGGCCACGTGTGCTGCACCCTGGCTGGCTCCCCTGCCCTCTGCACAGGGTTGGGGGACGAGCGGCACGCCGGCTGGGTGGCTGTCCCTGTGCTGGCTCTGCGGAGCACCCAGCGCAGGATGAGCGTGCAGCCAGCAGGCGCAGCATGGGGGCAGTGGCACCATGCAGGTGGGGGACCCTCCGTGCTCCCTGCGACGCGGTTGGGCTCTCCTTCCTCCCCCCTGGCTCAGGAGCTCTTGCCTCTGCTCTCCTTCCAGGTTTCAAGTGCCCCATTTGCTCCAAATCCGTGGCTTCTGACGAGATGGAAATGCACTTTATCATGTGTCTGAGCAAACCTCGCCTCTCCTACAACGGTAAGGGCTGGGGAGGGCACAGTGTCCTGCCGGCACGGGGACGCGGTGAGCGGGCAGGAGGTGCAGTGTGCAGCGTGCCAAGAGGGCTGTGCTCCAGCTGCTCGCTGTCCCCGCTGCTTTCCCTTGGGACCCTTCATAGCGCAGCCCTGTTGCTCACCACAGCGTGCTGTGCCCAGAGGGGCCGTGCTACCCCAGTTTCATGCCCAGCGGGGGTGAGGGCAGGTGGGGCGAAGCCCAGCTCAGTGGGGAATGTGGGGATGAGCCTCGCCGCAGGCAGGAACACAACACCCGTGTCTCACCAGTGCCCTCTCCTCCCCTCCAGACGACGTGCTGACCAAGGACGCCGGCGAGTGCGTGATCTGCCTGGAGGAGCTGCTGCAGGGGGACACGATAGCCAGGCTGCCCTGCCTCTGCATTTATCACAAAAGGTACGCAGGCACAGGGAACTGTGGTGGCCGGGTGGCAGGGACAGCCCTGTGCTCGGCACCGCGTGGCGCTGACCTGCTGTCCTCTCTCCAGCTGTATAGATTCCTGGTTTGAAGTGAACAGATCTTGCCCAGAGCATCCTTCTGATTGACCTGCTGGGCGTGCTTGCTGACTTCTCTCTAAGGTGAGCCCACGGCGGGGTGGGGAGTGGGGGGCGAGAGGGGGTGAGAAGGGGTGTGGGTGCGTGAGCCGGCCGTGGTGCGGTGCAGGCTGTGCTCACGTGGCCTCGTCTCTCCGCAGGGCACCTTGCTACCTGCTGTACCTCCTCTCCCCGTCCCTCCCGCCCCGCCTGGACTTTTGGGCTGACGTTCAACTCCTCACAGACGACGAAAACTCAACAAAAGGAAACAACCAAGCAGAAACTTGAACCCACTCGGGACAACGGCGACTTTTTTATTTTATTATTTTGATTTTCCGTCTGTTTTCTTTTTTTAATTTAAAGATCAGGAAAACAAAAAAAAAAAAAAAAAACAACCACGCCGACCGACCGACCGCGACACCAAACATCCAGGAGAGACAGCGTGAGAAGAGCAAAGCGACCTGCTCTCCCTGCAGCCACGAGGAGGGATCCAGCACCGAGGGAGCCGCCGTCCTCGGCCCAACGCTGCCATGATGTTTGGCTCTTCTCCCCACGTGGAGCGGCACCGCCGGGGACAGCGGCCAAACGGAGCACGCGGCACTTCTCACCGGGCTCGCCTGGCGCCCGCGGGCTCTGCTCGGTTTTTGCACTGACTACACGGGAATTTCCTCCTCTCTCCCATCTCCCTTTTGGAGATCTCCAGCCCGGCCCCGGCAGCGCGTGTGATGGGGACTCTGCCCCACGCCGGGAGCGGGGCCGCCGCTCTGCCCCATAGCGGGGTCTGTCTTTCAAGTGTTTACAATGAGAAAAAGAGAAAAGGAAAAAAAAAAAAAAAAAAAAAA
>PPHD01028893.1:0-10760 GCA_002909625.1 Bambusicola thoracicus
ATTTATAAATAGAACAGTGTGGTTTCACTAACTCAAATAATTCATGGAACAGCTTTGATACAGCTTTGAGACAACAATTTATTGCCTCCTCCAAGAAATTTATAATGGGAAAAGGGCAGAAAGTTGTTAAACTTGCTATATCCAGTATATGATGAATCAATAGTTAATAGTTATAAAATCAACATCAAGAATAATTTATTAATACCCACAAAGGATATGCCACATATAAAAACAAGGTAGTGAAAATTGCACTCCTTTCCTTCTGATTAGGTGATTTTCCTTCAGTTTTCATTAAAGAAATGTTGCTTTTCAGTTCAAGTTTCCACACAAAATAAGTGTATTTTTTCCCTAATTTCCTAAGTACCACATTATAATTACATAATATGGTCTGTCAACTGTGATGCCATGGTCTGAGCATCATTACATCACTCCATTAGGGGCTGCATGTCTTTCACTGCACTAATGCATTCATGACTATCCATGTTATTGTCCCATGACTTAAAGGGTATTGTGACAGTAATACAAATCAGAGGTGTGGTATATATAAATGGTTTATATACTCATATAAATATTTATACGAGTATATATATGTATATATATATACGTGGCTTTCATTGTTGTGATATAAGAAAACTAACTTTTTAAAAAGTGTTTGAAGAGCATAGAGTAAGATAAAAAATAGTTTGAAGCTGGAAGCAAATGATGGATGTACATATTTTGCCCAAAATACATTACCAGAAAAAAAAAAAAAAAAGAATATGTGCTTAAAAATATTTCAGCTAACTACTGAAAAAGAAATTATTCATTTCCTAACTTTCAACTTGGATCAGAAGTTGAAATATCAGGAATATCAAGTCCTTATTTAATTTACAGGCCAGTACCCATCTAGGAGTTCCAAAATATTTTTCATATTGAAATTTATAACAGAACTGTATATACAAGTTACCAGTATGCCTCCATCACACAGAAGGGGCAGGTAGATATAAAAATCTTCCCCAGTCTTTCTTTTTCTTTAGTACAAGTAAAAGACAACGCCATAAGTATAGCTTCTTTATGCTGTTTTAGTTACTCACAATGAACCTCAAAAGCTACATTACTAGATTCTGTCTGTATTCTACTGATAGAGTGCTGGAAAAACTATATGTCAAAATCAGTTCTCTATGATAGTAATGAATAAATAATCCAGCTCAGACAAATGGTCCTGGAAGACAAGTTTTTTGCATGACACATAAAGCCGATGTGACAACGAAGGTGACAATAAGATGACTTTGCACCTTTCACAACTGTTGTTTCCTCTTATACCACTATGACAGGGATCAAAAGTTAAATTTCAGAGATCAAGTCAAGCTTTTAAACTGAGAAATAGGCAGTAGTCTTCACGGGAACATGGCTATGAGAACAACTTAATGAAACCAATCACCACACAAACCTTGCACTCTGTGGGGAAACTAGAACTAACCTAGTGAACACAGCTCCCAAGATCCAAGTCAAGCACAGCTGACATCCCCTCCTGTGGAAAGAGATGGATCTCCCACCGTCATAAATTCCAAGTTTTATTAGGTTCTCTTTTCCCCGTTCTTTAAAAAGTCTCCTCATCAGTTCAACCACCATTCAAAATTTGAACTCCTTTACTGGGATTCAGTTTATCCTGTGCTTACATCTGAGGACATTTTAATTATTATTTTTGTCAGCAGCTCATTTTTCACCTGCTCTATCTTACTGCAGTATGTTCCTTTTTGCAGGAAGACAACAGTGCCTTTACGCAGAAAGCTGACAAATGCAAATCTCTACTTGGTAATGACGGAAACACTCATGAGTATCAACAGAGTCCCAGACTAAGATGTCAGAAGTGATTTACCTCCAAATTCAGTTCATTTATAGAAGCACCACTTAATACTAAAAGTCGTTAAAAAGTTCATCAGCCATTTCTTTTTCTTCAAAAACAGAAAATAAATTTTGCATTTAAAAGGTTATTAAATTTTGATGAAAAAAGCCATTTTCAGTGTAAAGAAGCGCCCTTTGAAATACAACAAGTGACAAAAGCAAAATACTAAAAATTATAGGAGAGAGTTGCAAACCATGTGAAAGTAACGTTTTCTGTGGAAATTATTTATGTAGGCTTTTATTATAATGTAATAACAGTATTTTTACTAGTTCTTATTAACACTTCCAGCTAAATCTGAAGGGGGGATGGGAGGGGAACAACACAAAACCAGTTCTAGTGGCAAATATCTCTCTTTAGCCACAGAATATAGTTAGCCTAGATGTATGGTTGTTTCAATGACCACAGATATTGTATTCCAAAGTGTGTTTCCAATTATTTCTTATTCACATAGCTAACATGAAAGAGAATAGAAGGCAGAGAAAGGCAGAGGGAACAAGGAAAAGGAGAGAATGTTGTTGAAATAGAAGTTACAAAAGAACAGAACGAGAGACTCTAAAATTCTTGAATTAATTCTTCTCTTCGCTGTCGTGAAACTAGTTAACCTGTCAGTTCAAAGATCCATTCTCTTATTCCTTTAAGTCAATGGGATGTCTAAACCAAGAGCTGGATGATTGCTACTGACAGAGACACAGCACCTCTGCAGAGGAGGAAAGCAGCTGCCTCTATACTTTTCAAGTTTCTCTTGAGAAACAGACTTGAGTACATTCAATCCAATGTCCTCCTTTCTCCAGTAAAAGTACAGCCCTCATAAAGACATGAAATTAACAGCCAGAGAACTAGTATTGCTTTGCTCAACTCTATTTTCCAATCATATTCAACTTACTTTGTTTCAAGACAAGTAGAGTTAAAAGTTAGCAGTGACTAAGAGGGTAGCATGAAGAGAATAGCAACATAAGAAAATTTTCAGACTGGAACAGAAGAAAACATTATGCTCTACTTGATGCCAAACAAGGAGCTTCCAAACTAAGACAAATGTGAATAATATTCTGCAGAAGGATGACCATCAATTAGCAACGCGAGAAGAAAAGAGCAAGAGATTGTGATTTCTGACCGGCCTTGTAACCTTTTCAGAAGGAAAACTTCCAGATCAGAAGCAGCTCAGAACTAAAAGGCTGAGCTTGATGAAAACATCTATCAAAATGGACCTGTTTATAGGATAAAGAGAAATGTGCAAAACTAGAGATGCCCTACATTCAAGCTCAGAATCCAAAGCACATATGAAAGAACATTTGTCCTGTTATGTCTCAGCATATTTTGTTAACTTAGAAACGCGATATTGAATAAACATCCGTATACCAGTAATAGAGTAAAATACCCATGCATTATACTGCATAATCCCTATAATATATCCATATGGTGGCTACTTGTAACTATTTAACTTTTACAGAAAGTTATGCTAGATACCATAGTAGCTCTACATGGTAAAAATAGAAAATACTGGTGGAGTCTACAACATCTTTGCATAGCAATAGACATTATAAATCAGTGGGCTGTTCATCTACCTTTGTCTAGATGTCAAAATGAACTTAGGATGCTTGCCAAGGTAACAGCTATTTGAATCACTGACCTTTTGCACTAATTGTCTAAGTGCACCTGTCTTGTCATTTCCAGCACTGTAGTGGAGCTGCTATGGAGCTGACTACTCAGGCAGAACATCATGCCTGCAACCACCCATGCCAGCAAGGAGCATTTTGCAGGCTCAGACAGTTGTAAACTTCCCTTGAAAGAGATAGTGGCTCAGACTGGTGGCCACAGTTACCTCAGCTTTTATAATTAAAACATGTAAGTCTTACGGGCTGCAGAATTTTAAACATCGTAGCAAATAACATCACATTTTCCACATGCTGTGGTGCTTCCAGCAGCTACCTAAACAAATGAGAATGCAGCAGAAGTATGCTTATCCTGTGTAGAGAAGTTAGAGAAGTCTCCCTAGAAAGTAGAGAACAGGAGCATTCTGTGCACATAGTAAGATTCTCAGATCATCACTTCCCTCCTACTTTGCCCAAAGTTACAGACTTATCATCTTAGACTTTAAAGGCAGAAAATGATCTCCTGTCTGTAGAGAAAATTTCAATGACTCAGCCACTATCATCCATTATCATTCTTTTTACCAAGATGCATTTATTTTTTAATAACCATAAACATTTTTCTCAACCTGTTCATTTCAGCCCATGATGGAACATTCATATCTCTACTGTGGAGGACAAGTAATGCTTCAAGTGTGACTTAACAGTCTGCAAATATTTCTAAAGGGGATAACTACTGTTTTTGCAGGGTTAATTATCTAAACTCATTGTCATGCTTTTTCCACTCTTCAATAACCTTGCATAATTCAGCATGAAAATACAATAAGTTTGTTAATGAGTGACTATACTAAACTGTATCTTATCAACACAGCATTCAAAAATACCACCTAAATTAGATGTAAAGAATTTCCTAACCTCCAATCACTGTTCTTGATTTATTTGCCCTGGATCCATTCTGCCATCGTGGAGATCTCTCTCCTTTCTTATTCCCAAGATCAGCAACTTAAACATTTATCTAGGCTAAACACAATGCAATGTTCTTTATCAGAAAAAGCCATTATATCATATGTGAAAACCACCTTTTTGTCTGTTACATGTATGAAATACATAAAAAAGATCAAATAGCACAGACAAAATTATGGTTCTTTAACTTCATTAACTGAAGCTCAAACACAAACATACACACAAAAAAGAAAAAAGAAAAAGAAAAATAAGGAAGAAAGGAAGGAAGAAAGGAAGAAAGTGGCAAAAAATCCAGCACAGTGATATATTTATGATGATGGAAAATTCGGGAAAAAAGTTTTCAGAAGCAAGCAGATGAAGATCCTAATCAGGTTTATGGAGGTCATCAGCAGTACTTTTGTGTGCTGTATCAGTGCCTGGACTGACAGCCTCATGACATTTCTTCATATGAGAACGTTTAACAGTTTTCTGTAATTTTCAAATTAAACTAAAGATGAACAGTAAGAAAAATCCTGAAGGCATTATGTAAAGATGCATTTTGCAGAGGGGGTGAGACAATAAAGAACAGCAGATAATCCACAGAGACAACACACAGATCATTGCAACAGTTAACAGGCTGCTGCATCAGCTCTACTCACCCTCAAGGCCCACTTTGTTAACACTCTTGACCACATCTACCACTTGAGTAACTCTTGTAATTTACGCCTCAGGGCATCGATCACAAGATTTCCTCAGCAAACCACTAATTGACATTACATGATGTCAATCATGTTTAGTATCTTCTAATTAGTGCAGAGTAACATTTTTTTTTTCTGTAGTGAAACACTGACAGCAATATTAAATTTCCTATCCCTATCCCAATTTACTTAGTGACATCTTGCAAAAATTTATATTAAGCAAATGGGCCTCATAGATCCACCAAGTAGGCATTAGAAGGAGCACCTGGTTCACAAACAGTCCTTTAACTTCTATGCTTATTTTTCAAATTCTGTACCATTTCAATTCTGTATTTTCAATAGCTAGATATTTTAAATCAATGAACGTTAAAATGGTTTCTCTTGCATCAAAAGTTTCTATCCTTTTTCTGTTTTTTTTTTTTTTTTTTTTTTTTCTGTTATTGTTTTTTTCTAAGACCATGTTGGTCTTATTTTAGAGAATGACAGACTTATAGTTCAGACTGAAAATTCACTGCAAACATTGGAGGCAATAGAACTGAGGAAACAGGCAAAAAAGTAAGAAGCGTGGGTCTTTTGATAAACATACATAAAGCTTCAAGTTCTAGTTTCAGTGGCTTGACAGTTCAAAAAAGTAGCATCACTGGAATTTACAAGGCGTAAGAAAATCCTTAAGTTCCTAAGGGAAGCTGATCAGTTATGACAAAACCCAGAGCTTCAACTGAATGAAGTGCAATATCATGCAGTATATTCAGTCACATCAGCAGTGACTTGTCCCAGACAGTTCATACTTACCTGCCTGAAGGAAGAAACTGCTCCATTTATGATTTCATTGATTAGTGCATGTTGCAGAAATAAATTTTGGAGGTTTTCTGACCACAATTGCCATACAGTAATTTAATACTGTTGAAACATATAAGACTACAAATTTGTATAATAAGGTTCCTTTCTATCTTTTAAATGAAACAGATATAAGGAATATACAGCAATGACTGGGTTACAGCAATATAGCCAAAACTTCCACAGTAGTTCAGTAAGAGAGCTGGGAAATAATTGTGGCTTTCACAAAAGAAATTACTACATTTTAGAAACCATTACTGTGTGCAGAAACCATTACTGTGTGCAGATCTGACACAAAGACCTCAGATCTTCAAGATCTCAGGAAATTGATCTGTTCAGTGCATTAGATCTTGCCTTTTTATATGCCATTTAAATTTTATCTTCGTGAACATCAAAAACATGCAATAAATATGAAATCGATGGGTCAAAAAAAAAAAAAAAAAGCAAAAATGAATACACATGATACAAAGGCCTCTGTGTCTTCAAGAACCAACATACAAATCAACACTTTTCACCTATTGCTAGAATATAAACTGAAGAAAAGTCTGGCATCTTCTACACACAAGTATGAGAAATATTGCTGCTATGTTCAGTGAACCTTTGCCCACACATATATTGATACTCTCAAGGGGAACGTGGGTCACACTAATCATAAAAACACACTGACTTGTACAAGAAAACATTTTATTACCCTTTAAACTTTTGTTTTTGCAGCTGCAAAACAGCTAAATTAAGAGAGATAACATACGTGATCATCTGCCATTGTGGTAGTGACTGTGCAGTATTACACTGTTAACACAGCTCCTATTCAAGATATGTTACTAAAATGGATGGACACCAATAGGGACCACATATTGCAAACAAATAGTCCTAAGAGAACTTTCAGTAATCAGTAAAATTTGTATTTCTGATGAACTCACTGATTCACTAAGAAGTTAACCCTTCCCAAGGAATATACATCATCTTAAAGGATTTTGCTATGTTTAGTCTTCACTGCAGGCAGGAAACGCTGTACAAAATAGGAAGATTTAGTAAGGATAACTGTGAGCTAATCAGAGAACCCAAACTCTCAGTCATATAGATCTTAATATCATTCTTCTTGAAGATAAAAGGCCTACTCATTTTTAAAGAGCTTCTAATAAAGGTGAAATACATAGCACCATGATTCAAATGAGTCTTTTACTTTACTTTCCAAGAAGAGAATGATTTTTAGAAGAATAAAACTAAATGTTCATTAACCAGAACGTCCACAAAGACCTAAACGACTTTAGTGAACAACTCAATTTTGCCTCTCTATCACTGCACCACAGTTCAGAAGGAAAGTAAAACTGATTCTCATCCACATGCCTAGGTGCCTCTGACATGATGAAAGAACAAAAATTCATAGCAGCCAACCCCTCTATACTCGTCACACAACCTCAGAGCCCTACACCTACAAAACACAGAGTATTCCCTTCTGCCATATTCTGCTAACTCCCATCTTCTTTAAGGGCCAATAAAAATATGTTCACCTTGCCATATGCTTAAGAGGTCAATTGACCAGGCATATTTTAGGCAAGGATAAGGAGCTGAAAATGCCATTCCTTGACTTTCTCCTCTCTCCCCTTTTTAAAAGAAGGTCAGTCTCACAGATATAACTCATACAAGGTTTCCACTTTTCTAGTATCACTTCCAGTGTTAAATCAATTGTTAATCTTGTGTGTTTTGTCTGCACTTTGTCCACTTAATCCATAACTTTAATTGAAATTAGTCTGTGAAAGAGAACAAAAGAGCTGCTTATCTGAGGGGAAAAAAAAAAAGAATTTGAGTTCACATTTTTAGGATATGTCAGAGAACACATCTGACTGCTAAGTACTGCTCCATACCAAGGCTGAATTTTCTCTTCAAAGGTTGAGATCCCCATAGAAAAAAACTGTTAATACATGGAAAAACATCTGGACAGAAAACACTATAAAAGATATGTTTTATGCCCGATTTATTTAAATTGAAAAAGAAATAAGTGCACGTATAAGAATTTCTGGAGCTTTTCTATTTATCAGTATACTATATATAACAGTATTCTCAATCGTACCTCCATTATAGTCCAGACAGAATAATTAATTTCAGTCAATCAATCATTTAACAAAAACTCACAGGTGACCTCAAAATAGCAGATAATCCACCAAGAACCAGTCACAACAACAATCTTTAAATTCCCTTGGAAAGGAAAATTAAGTCAGCTATGTGTGACTCGGGGCAACCTAAGCTGTAAATCCCTCTTTTCTGATCTCTTCATATAGATGAAAGAGTAATGCCGCTCTGGATTACATAGAACAATTATGCCTTCCGAAAACTCAGGGAATCAGGTTTCAGACAGCGTTAATCATTACCAATTAACTGCAACTTTTGCCATCCCCTAGAAGTCCCACCAATGCTTATGAACACTCAAGAATCACTTCAAGGCAGCCAATTCCTCACATTTAGGTTTCTGAATTCTAAAACTCCTGCTGTTTGTTAAGAGAAAGGTAACTTGCCAAAGCAAAAAAACGGCTACCTTCTACTGCACACCTCAAGGAAGGCAGAGTTGATTTTAACTGCTCAAGTCGGCTGCTAGTAGCATGAACACACATCAGGAACAGTTGATCTGGAGTCCATGGTTTGCTCTGGCAACCACTCAGAGAATATAGGCATTTAAATTGCCATTCCCTTTTTTTAAGGGTATCAACTTATTGTACTGTCCTTAAAGCAAGAAGTCACATTATCACAGAATTATAGCGGTTGGAAAGGATCTCCAGAGATCATCTAGTCCAATCCTCCTGGTTTAAGCAGGTTATCTAGAGAGCCATTATTTTTAGTAACATAGTCTTTGCTATTCTGATGGCTCACTGATGATTGACACAATATTTTTCTAGCTTGCTCACACCAGTCTTTCCTTTGTAATTTCCCATCTGTGCACCACTTCCAACAGAGAGAACAGTGTGAATACCATAAAATTTAAGATACTATCAGCTGCCAGAATATTACCACTGTAGGGTCAGTCTGAGAGGGTAGATGACATAGTGGTAAAAATGCTGATTCCTCTTCTACTAGAACTCTCATCAATGCTAATCCACAGCAGTGCTTCACCAAGGAGAAATGTTATGAAAACCACTCTGTAGATACACACTCAAGGTTGCAACAAGATATATATATATATATAAAGTCATAACAGTCCAGCAAATGTGAAGCCCTTGAAATACAAAAGTCTCAGCAGTGTAAATCCAGGAAAATAAAGAGACTATAGGTTGTAATTCAACCAGACAATGCAGTTGTTAGCTAGACACAAAACCCTAGTAAAATTTACTTTTGTTTTTAATTACTCATACAAAGCACCTTATGCCCAAGGGCACCATACTTTGATTTAAGAACATTAAAAATTCTGTTGTGGTATTCCCTAGCAGGCAAAAACTACTGGGTAGCAAAGCTTTCCCAGCAAACCTGAAAACTGAGAAATTGCTGTCAAATAGACAGCAGCAAATTAAATCAATCCAATGAAAAAGATGGACCTCATATATTCAAGGCTGCTATTATATCAGAAAGCAAGTAACTGAGTTGTTGTAAACTCAGGAATACACAATAGGCACAAATGCACTGCAAGCAAGTCAAAGAACATTAGAGCTAATAATGTATAAGTGCTTATGAATAGTGGACAGAGATTTTGACGTGTGAATCATTTTTCATATCAGAAAGAAGACTTGCAGCACTGGAGCAAAATACTAGTTGAGAAAAAATGCTCTGAATTTAACTAGATTTTATGCTAAACAGAGACATAATCTGAGATAAAAGATGGTTAATATTTATGACATAAAGAACACTCATTAAGGAGAGGATGCTTGGCTCATACATGTCTAAAGCCAAGATTTTACCTTCCCTCTTTGTCTGTAGCTCTAGATGAATAACTACCGCTAAACTAAAACCAAAAAAGATTCTTCATGCCATAATGGTAAAGCTACTGGACCTTCAGTATAAGGAACACATTTTGAATTGCCAGAAAATCTTTTAAGACTCTGTTTTGTACTGCTAGGAAAACTACGCCAAAAAATAAAACCAAAACACTATGGCATTGACTATACAATTTCTTGACTTCAAACTATCTTTCACTGTGTTTCTACAAACACTAAGTGAAGACTCATGTAAGTTAATGACTTGAAGATATTTCCTCTGAAACAAAAGGATTTATTAGAGCACATACAAGAAGAGAAAGTGGGTGTATACTGGGGGCAGAAATGCAGCACTTCCATATGCAACATATAAAGTGAGAGTTGTGACCTTCAAAAGCCTACTAGAAGCCCAGCAGAAGCACATCTGCATGGAAGGGTATTCGTAGTTTGTCTGAAGAAATCTCAAAGCAGCTATTTCTTGGTGCACAAACAAGTACAGTGTGGAGATCCATTTTCAGCAAGACAGTTCTCAACCACCAGAGTAGGAGTACGCCAAAGCCATGGATTCAGTAAGCATGCACAAGTTACTATACATCCTCCCCAGATAACAGGCTGCACAAGCATGTTTTAGAAACCACATGAGAAGTTTACCCAGAAAGCCAGTTTTGAAACATCAGGTCTCTGCTATCTCCTGGATAACAAAGAATCAATCAAGTGCTAGCATGTAGCACTGTACTGAAAGCTCAGTGAGACCTTCCCTCCCTGTCAGAGAAGACAGGTACAGGCAGAGTTTAATCAATCTGGACTCAAGATAGCATTGAATATAAGGCAACTGTCACTTCTTAAGTACACAAATACAAATTGAGAATGTACATATACTAAGACTAATCCACAGCAAACACACATTTGTCCC
>PPHD01028896.1:0-10759 GCA_002909625.1 Bambusicola thoracicus
TATTTGTTTGTTTGTTTTGTAGGTTTTTTTTTTTATATATATAATATTTGGGGAATTAGGCTTTTCCATTTGTGAGAATAACAACCTAGAGAATTTGGTGTGTTTTTTGGAGTGAAGAAACTGACTCCTGATTGATAGCTGAATGTCAAATACCTAGCATTCTAGGCATTATGGTGCATTTGTGATTAGGAAAAATGGGTCCTTCTCATGGTTGCTTTTACTCTGCTGCATAAGAGCACTGTTTTGAAGGCTGAACTGCTGGAGATGCTTCCTATCCAGTTCAGACAGAACTGTCTGCTGCTTTTCACAATTGATTAGTGCTACAAGTCTCTCTTCTAAGGACAGAAGGGCCATCATGTCTGATTTGGCATTGCCAGGCTACTTCACTGGCTGGTAGGGGACACCCCTGTCACTGTCCATTTATTCAACATTCCAGTAACTCTCAGTGCGTGACTTCTTTTCCTACTGTAAAGTTATCTTCCTACAAGTCTCTGCTTGGAGGAAAAATGCAGTCTGCCTGTGTAACGCTTTTTCCAAGGGACAAATAAGCAATGATATTCACCGCCTGCACTTGAAGTTGCAGGTCATTTTTCTCCTGCAATAGGACAACCATTTTCTCCTCCAGCTCTTTCCTCTTTGCCTCAGACTTTGCAAGCTCTTCCTTGGTCTTCTCAAACTCTTCCTTCATGTTGGCCATCTCCTTCTCAGACTCTGCGCTCTTCAGCAGGGGCTTGATCTTGAAGAACAGCTTCATCCAGGGCCAGTGCTTGACATTCATGAATGAACGCACGTTGTACTGGATACAGAAGATGGACTCCCTGAAATACAGTTCATATTGTTATTACATATCTTGAGTGTGAAAAATTTGAACTCAATTTACCAAGTACCATGAGAATAAACTAAATATGCATAATATTTACCTCCTTTCCACCATTCTGCGGTACTCCACTCTCATCAGGAAGCCCCTGCATCTGGCTTGAGTGCGAGTGATGATCTCAGCCAGCTTATCATCTCTCATCTCCTCCAGTAGTCCCAGCAGGCCAGCTTTGAAGAACACCTTGAAAAATAAAATGTTGCAGCACATAACGGTCAGGTAAGCCAGAACAGAGACACAACAGATTTTCATCTTTCAGAAGGAGACATTAATGATCACGACCAGCCTCACTCTGGCTTCCTTCCCATATCATTTTTCCACTGTGCCTAGGAACTTCTTGATAGATCAGTCCTAGACCTTCAGTCCCTGCGTGAAACAATTTTGGTTTACCACTCAGCCACTGCCTCAACCATGCCTCTGCCTGGCTGTGGACCACAGTGAACTCTTCTTCCTCACTTAATGTTTCATTGATCAGGAAATTACTGAGTAGTGCCTGACCCTTGGTATTCTACCTAGACCTGGCCACAACCAATCTTTAAAACAAGACTTTCTGGCTTCACCTCACACCTTTCTTGTTGTCACAAACCTACCGGATGATTTGGACTCTTAGTTGAATCTGTCATTTAGTCTTCTTCACTTGCCTTGCCAAAATACTGTGTGCTTGGATCTTTTTTGGCTGAGGCACCTGAGCTGCCAGCTGTGTTACTGCACTGCACTGCACTCCCTGGCCCTCAGGAAACAACCAGCCCCTATTGCTCTCTCTTTGAACGGAGGACTTGTTCATACCTTGGTGTGACCAAATCTGTACTGGGTGTGGTCCACATCAATGGATCCAAGGAGCTTCTCAGAAGCCTTCTTGCTATCCATGAATTGTCCCTCTGGGATAGCACTCGCATTAAGCACTCTGTATCTGTAGGAGGAAACAAGATTTGAAGAAATAACTGTTATTGAAACCATCACTACAATTGAACCCCATAGCCTTCTCAGACTGTCTCATTGAATTAGTCTAATGCCTGAAGCCAATTCAACCTTTGAGAATAGGTTACGGAGAATATTTTTACTGTTAGTTCAGAATCCAAAATAATCCTAATCCTTGGTTATGTCATATCATCATGATCTGATAGAGAAATATTTACATATTACTGCTTGGTTCCAGTGTAAAGTGTATGTTTCAAGTGCATTACAATATCCAGGCTATTCACTTGAATGGACAGCAAGTGGCACCACTCTTACCTCTGTTTGAAGTCAGCATATAGGACTCTGCTGGGGAATCCTTTCCTGCAAATCCTAATGCCTTCTAGCACACCATTGCATCGCAGCTGGTGGAGCACCAGCTCATGTTCCATGGCACCTAACAAACACCACAATTAGTGACTACCCCACTGTTTGACACTCAAGAGCTTCTGCAGTTCAAATTTTACCCACTATATCTCCTTACCAGGTGTTTTTGTTTCATTTGGAATGATGCAGCGTACAAAATGGGGGTGAGTGCTTCTCAGGTTAGCCATCAACTTGTTTAAATTCTCCTGTGAATATATGAGATTAATTATTATTAATTGTTATCCCCTTAATAGGGAATTTATCAAACTGAATGCTTCAGAATACAGACTTATCTTCCCTACAACATATTGCAGAGCTCCTAGAGGGAAACTCGGAAACTGCAGACACCTGGCTCTGTTGATGTTGAAATTCCTTCACTGAATAATGATTCGTATTATTTTTTCTTAATCTCCTCATTCAAATACAATACTGATTCAGAGCTAACATATTACAGCTTCCTTCCAGCTGGTATATCTTTTGGTATATAGTTGGCATTTTAAGCTGTAGATACTGATGATCTGGACTCTTTGCTACTACTGACTACAATCTGATTTCATAGTAGATTTCACAGAATAGAAACATAGAATGGTTTTGCGTTGGAAGAGACCTTAAAGACTACCTAGTTCTAACCTCCTGCTGTGGATGGGGACATCGATCATAAAAACAAGTTTCCCAAAGTTCCATGCATTCTGATCTTGAACATTTCCAGGGTTGGGCATCAACATCTTATATTGGTAACCGTCTCCAGTGCCTCACCACACCCATAATAAAGAATTTCTTCGTAATACGTAATATAAATGTACCTTCTTTTAGTTTAAAACCATTACCTCTTGTCTACAACATGCCTGTGCAGAAAGTCTCTCTCTGTTTTATTTATAAACTTTCAGTATTGAAAAGCTGTAATAAAGTCTCCCTGGAGCCTTCTCTTCTCTAGGCTCAACAGACCTAGCTCTCTTGGCCTTTCTTTCTAGAAAAGATGTTTCAGGCTATTGAGCCTTTCCATGGCCCTCCTCTGGATCCATTCTAACAGTTCCATGACCTTCTTATGTTGGAGTCCCCAGACCTGGATGCAGCACTGCAGAAGGTTTCTCACAGTAGTGGAGTAGAGAGGGACAATCATCTTCATCAAACTGTTGGTCATGTCTCTTTTGATGCAGTCCATGCTATGACTGGCTTTCTGGGTTGCAAATGGGAGCTCCCAGCCCATGCCCAATTTTTCATCCCCATCTAACCTCAAATCCTCCTCTACAATGCTGCTCTCAATCCACTCATCGCCCAACCTGTATTCATGCTTGGGATTATCTTGACACAGGCAGAAAACCTTGCACTTGCTGTCACTGAATTTCACGAGGTTCACTTGGCACCACGTATCATACCTGTCCAGGTCCCTTTGGATGGTATACCTTCTTTCTACTGTGTCAGTTGTACCAATCAGTTTGATGTCATCTGCAGGCTTGCTAAGAGTGCATTCAATCATTATCTATGTTATTAGTAAAGATATTAAACAGTACCAGTCCTGATCCAGACACCTTAAGGACACCATTCAGAGCTAAATAGATTTTTTTAATTTGGAAGTGAACCTCCGTAGGGCTCAAATAAATGAGCTGTGCTAGCAGTAGTTCATTATCCCTAAATATCTCAACTTCAGCAAAATCGAAAACATTACTGAAAACTGATTACAAAATGAACTGACTTGAGAACAATTTAAAATTCAATATCTCCATCGAAATTGAAACATTTCATAGAATCTTAGAATCTTAAGATTTTTTGTGTGTGTGTGCTATATCTGTTATCTTTTATTCTGTGTTGTATTTGTTATATTCTATTTTATTCTATGTTGTATCAGCACTGAAAATTGTCATTGATATTAAAACAGGTGTGGGAAAATTCTCTGACACCTGCACAGATACTGAGGAAGTTTGGCCTATTCACTCAGATACAGATAGATAATCTTGAGCGAGATCACAAGACATGTGCAGGACAACCAGGGGATCAGCCCCAGCCAGCATGGGTTTATGAAAGGCAGGTACTGCTTGACCAACCTGATCTCCTTCTGTGACCAGGTGACCAGTCTGATGGATGAGGGAAGGGCTGATGATGTAGTCTGCCTAGACTTCAGCTGAGCCTTTGACACTGCCTCCCGCAGTATTCTCCTGCAGAAGCTGGCAGCCTGTGGCCTGGACAGGTGCACTAATTGCTGGGTAAGGAGCTGGCTGGAGGGCTGGGCCCAGAGAGTGGTAGTGAATGGAGTTAAATACAGCTGGTGACTGATCACGAGTGGTGTCCCCCAGGGGTCAGTGCTGGGGCCTGTCCTTTTTAATACCTTTATTGATGAACTGGGCAAGGACATTGAGTGTATCCTCGGTGAGTTTGCATATGATACCAAGGCAGGAGGAAGTATCAATCTGCCTGGAGGTAGGAAGGCCCTACAGAGGGATCTTGGACAGGCAGGATTGCTGGGTTGAGGTCAGTAGGATGAAGTTCAACAAGACCAAGTGTCGGGTCCTGCACATTGGCCACAACAACCCCAGGCAACGTTACTGGCTTGGGACAGAGTGGCTGGAGACTGTGTAGAGGAAGAAAACCTGGGGGTGTTGATTGATGTGGCCAAGAAGGCATCCTGCCTTGTATCAGAAATAGTGTAGCCAGCAGGAGCAGGTGATCTTCCCCTGCACTCATCACTGGTGAGGCTGCACCTTAAATACTGTTTTCAGTTTTGGACCCCTCGCTACAAGAAATTGTGGCCCTGGAGTGCGTCCAGAGAAGGGCAATGAAGCTGTGAGGGGTCTGAAGCACAAGTCTTATGGGGAGCAGCTGAAGGAACTGCAATTGTTTAGTCTGGAGAAGAGGAGGCTCACAGGAGATCTTATTGCTCTCTACAACTACCAGAAGGGAGGTTGTGGTGAGGTGAGGGCCAGCTTCTTCTCCTGTGTAACTAGTGCGAGGACAAGATGGAATGGCCTCAAGTTGTACCAAGGGAGGTTCAGGTTGGATGTCAGGTAAAATTTCTTCTCTGTGAAATGGGCTGCCCAGGGAGGTAGTGGAGTCAGTGCCCCTGTGGGTGTTGGAGAAACTTTTACATGGTGTACTAAGGGACAAGGTTTACTGGGGAAATACTGGTGGTAGGTGGATGATTGGGCTGGATGATCTTGGAGATCTTTTCCAACTTTGGTGATTCTATGATTATTCATTCTCAATCTAAGTAGGTGAACTTTTGTAATTTCTACTGAATCCAGAAAAGAGCAAAACCGAAGGTGAAAGTTACAATAAATCAGCCAAGGATGCAATATCAATAGCTAATTAGAGAAAAAGGAATAAGGCAATTGCCTAGATTGTTTCAGGAGGCTGAACCATATCATTCTATCTCCTGCAATAAAAAGACCAGGCACACATTGAGGTACAGCTTTCGTGCTATTTCTAGGGCCTCTTTCTGATTTTGCAAGGATGATAAGATTGATGTCCAAAACTGAAACACACATTTCAGATCCAGAGTGAGTTTTCTGTTCTTCTTTGAGAAAAATAAGTTTGGTACTTACACGGAAAAGAGCTGAGACTGTCTGGAAAGAAGAACCCTTCTTCTTGCCACCCTTTTTGCCTCCACCACCACCACCCTCTGAAAATTGAAAAAAAAATAAAAAGTTCCGAAATATTTAGCATTGCCTTTAAGATTCTGCTTCAAACTCTATGAGCATATGAAGAAATGGATTGTGGAAAACCTACCAGCTTCTCCACCATAGGTGGAAAACAGTAATGCCAGTGTCTTCACAGATGATTTCTGGTACAGCCCAATGACAGTTTCATTCAGGGGGTCCTTGTTCTTCTCAAGCCAGCCAGAGATGTTGTAGTCCACTGTGCCAGCATAGTGCACCAGGGAGAAGTGGGCCTCAGCCTTGCCTTTGGCAGGCTTGGGCTTCTGGAAGTTGTTGGACTTGCCCAGATGCTGGTCATAGAGCTTGTTCTTGAAAGAGGTGTCAGTTGCCTTGGGGAACATGCACTCCTCTTCCAGGATGGAGAAGATGCCCATGGGCTGGAAGATAGCACAAGAAGCAACAGAGAAAGATCACCTTAGTGTGAAGCATGTACTACGACATTCAGAGGTACCTGTGTATTGTTGGTAGCATCTCTGCCTGGATAAGAGGCTAAGTTTGCCAAGAGTTCTCTGCCAGACAGAATATTTGCCTTTCCTTACCTTTCAGTAGCCTGTCTTCACTAAACTGGTAAGAATGTCTCACCACTTTGGGTTAAAATTGGCACTAGAACCAGGAGAAGTGGCAGACAGAAATACAGTTGGGAAAATAGCTACGAGACGTACATTGTCTTGGAAAATTGGGCCATGCCATATTTATTTTCCAAACAATGTGTGTGGAGTTTTTATTTTGAATCTTCAGAGGAAAAAGTAAACTGACTCTAGTTATGTTTTAAGGAATTCTGCTGGTAGGAGTCTAGGCTATCTTTTCCATGCTTGAAGACACAGTGATGCAAGATTGGTAACACAGATTTGCATTTAGCTGTACTAATTCCTCAGCACTGGACTAAAATATTAATTCCAGTGCAAAATGCCTTGTTTCACGAAACTGGCTGTCCAGCTGCAAGTTCTTTCCAAGCTGAACTTGATTGAGAAACATCGCAAAATTCCAGAATACATCATACACTTAAATGGAAGAAGTACCTTTTCAATGAGCTCAATGCAGGCAGCCAGGTCCATCCCAAAGTCAATGAATTCCCATTCAATGCCTTCCTTCTTGTACTCCTCTTGTTCCAGCACAAACATGTGGTGGTTGAAGAACTGTTGCAGTTTCTCATTGGTGAAGTTGATGCACAGCTGCTCAAAGCTGTTGAACTGTTTAAGGCAAAGAGAAGTGCACCGGTTCTCAAAGAGGCAGCAGTGGCCACAGGGTTTTGTTACTATCATTCTGATTCTGTTTGAAGTTCCCCAACTGAACCAACAAACCTAGCAATACAGTAATGACATCTAATTCCTGAGAAGGATTCCTACTGTAGAAAAAACATACTGTCCTTGCAGGGCTTTATTATGACTATTTTTGAAGTCAATCTACAAGTAAAATTTATTTTTTACTGTGCTACTCAAAAGTAGATTTTTCAGGAACCTCAGTTGCTGCACCATGGCTGTGTGCCAGTTTTCTGACTTCTGGGAAAATGGAAGATTCCTCATTATCCTACACCAGAATTGCTCTGCCCTCAAATCAAAAATCGAGAGTTTTCTTTGTTTTGACAAAGAACTGCTAGTATCACCACTGCATTCTCAACACAGGAAGCATGCTCTATGTTTTCCCACAGCATTTCCCTTTCCTTGGCTCTTCCAAGACTTTTCACACCCCTGGTCCACATCTGTGTGAGCTCTAATCATAGATCTGTGTCTGACTGTGAAGTCTAAGATCTTTTCCTGCTCAACAATGTCTAAGTTTGTCTGTCAGAACACAGTGGTTTTTTTTGTTTTGTTTTGTTTTGTTTTTTTGTACCTGTTGATAATATTAAAGTGTATGCACATAAAGTAATTTAAGCATTCTACTGTGACAGAAAAGAGAGATGGTTATCTCAAAAACAGCAGATTAGGAGCATACACTTCAGAATCTTCTAAAAAAATGTGTTTCTGAGTTCTGATCTCTTTCTGCCCCTCTCATAACTATGATGCCAAGCTTTTGTTCCTCACATCAAAGATCTCAAAGCCAGCGATGTCCAGGACACCAATGAAGTACTGCCTGGGCTGCTTGGTATCCAGCTGCTGGTTGATGCGAATAACCATCCACAAGAACATCTTCTCATAGACAGCCTTTGCCAGAGCACCAACTGAATTGTGCACCTAGAACAAAGATGAAAGGACTGGGGTTACCTTCTATTGCAGAAGAATATTCACGTTATTCTTCAGCTCATGTAGCTTCATTCTTAAGATTATACCTGTGACACAGTTTGACCTTTGGTCACGAATTCATTCCCAACCTTCACTCGAGGATAACAAAGGGCTTTGAGCAATTCAGCTGAGTTCAGACCCATGAGGTAGGCAGCCTTATCAGCCACTGGAAAGGGAGAAAGTAAGAGAGAGGGGAGCATTTATCATTGGGCAATGGCTAGAATTTGGTGTGAGCAAATCTGCTCTTCATTTTTTAGAAATGGGATGGTACTGGTCTGCTCTGACTGGTTCAGCCTGGAAAAGACTGGGAGGGGATTTTATCAATGCTTACTAAATATCTACTGAGTGGGAGTCAAGCTGTGGTGCCCAGCAACAGAACAAGGGGCAACAGACAAAATTGGAACATAGAAAGTTCCATATTAACATGAAAAAAAAAATTACTTTGAGAGTTACAGATCACTGGAACAGGCTGCCCAGAGAGGAGGTGGAGTCTCCTTCTCTGGAGATATTCAAAACCTGACTGGAAGCTTTCTTGTGTAACCTAACATAGGGAATATGCTTTAGCATAGGGTTGGACTAGATGATCTTCAGAGCATTTATGATTCCGTGATAAGTTCTGGGAAGGAGTGAAGATTATGGAAGCTAATGCTCGCCTGTTTTAAAAGCAAGAACAAGCACTGTGTGAATAGGGAAAGCTTGAATCTGGAAACTCCCAGAAGCTCTCCTAAACCCTGTGATGTCATGTCAGGCATGATTGCAGCCCACTCTTGTTCTGGAAACAAGAATTCCTGCATAGCAGGATATATTTTGGGGAAAAAAAGAAAAAAAAAAGACAACAACAGTGACAACGACAAAGAACAGTTAGAGTGCTTGAAGGTTTTTCTGAGAGAGACCGTTTGTTAAAGGTTCCCATTTTCAGGCTGTGTGTTTCTGAGAAGTATCCACTGGATAAAATAATAGCATTTCTTGTGATCAGGGATGCAGTTAAACAGACAGTGAACGAAGAAGCGTTTCATCATTTTTACTAGCTGAACTGTCTGATACCTTCTGTGCCATCTGGCTCTGCCTGCTCCTCTCGCTGCTTCTGCTTGAACTTCAAATTCCCATAGTGCATGACAGCCCCTGTCAGCTTGTAGATGGCAGTCTTTTCATCAGCACTGAAGCCCAGGATGTCAATGGCACTCTGCAGTGGAAATAGTCAAGTAAAATATGTCTTTAGTAAGCCACCCTGCAAGGAATGTACTGTAGGTATCACTGTGCTCTGTTACTCACATCAGTAGCCATAAGCTCCTCTTGGTCATCAATGCTGGGAACAGTAATCTCGCCTTGACTCACATAGTGGAAATCATATGGGTTGGTGGTAATAAGGAGCATGTCTGAAAGCAGGGATAGGAAAGACACAGGCTTAATTTTTCAGCTGGGCAGTAGAGGAAACAGTGGCTTGGTGATCATCTCCAAAAAGATGAAATGATCCTTCCTACCAATTAACTCTGGCTTCTTGTTGGACATGATCTGATAAAAGATGTGGTAGCTTCTCTCCGCTGGGAGCTGGAAAGTGACCCTGGACTTCTCCAGCAGATCTGACAAGGAAGGAAGAAAGAGTTAGGTACAAGACAGGATGTGGAAGTGGGAATTTGAGAAGAAAGGTGAGCAAGCCAGGAGCATCTCTTACAAGTTTCAATGTCAGCAGAAGCCAGTTTGCCTGTGGCCCCAAAGTGGATTCTGATGAATTTACCCTGTTGAGGGGAAAAAGAACAATTTCAGCCTGGGTGTATTTCACTGCCCCTGTATAAAACAGGGAGAATAAAGGACTGAAACACCGTTTCTGTGGAGAAAGGCTGGGAGAGTTGGTCCTGCTTAGTCTAGAACAGAAATGTCAGGGGCATCTTATCAGTGTCTAGAAATGCCTCAAGGGAGGGTGCAAACAGGTCAGAGTCAGGCTCTTTCCAGTGTTGCCTACTGACAGGGCAAAACACAGTAGGAGAAAAAAAAAAACAAACACACTTGGAACACAAGAGGTTCCGCCTTTGCTCTGCTGATGGCTGAGCACTGGCACAGACTGCACAGAGAGTCATCTTCAAAAGCTGCCAGGACGTGCTGCAGGACAGCCTGCTCTGGGTATGCTCTCTTGAGTAGGAGGGTGGAGCAGATCACCTCCAAACATACCTTCCCACCTCAACCATCCTCAACCCTGCTGTGACTCTGAAAGCTTCTGTCCAAAGCTGCAACTTACAAAGCGTGAGGAGTTGTCATTCCTCACAGTCTTGGCATTTCCAAAGGCCTCCAGCAGAGGGTTGGCGCTGATGATTTGATCCTCAAGCGTTCCCTACAGGATAAAAATTATTCCTGGTTATTATCTCCAAAAATGGGGAGCAGAAAAACAGTGTTTTAAACCAGTATCTCTTAATGTACCTGCATTTTGCCAGACTGCTCCTCCTTCTTCTTCTCCCCGCTAGCTGCAATTGTTGCAAAGTACTGGATGACACGTTTCGTGTTCACAGTCTTCCCTGCACCGGATTCTCCGCTGTCGAACCAAACAGAGAAGCAGAGAGCGTGAGGTCAGGGAGAAGGTCCCCTGGCACAGGGCAGCCCTGCAGGGACCCAATCAGAGAGCGTACTTACGTGATCAGGATCGACTGATTCTCGCGGTCTGTGAAAAGACAGAGATAAGAAGGCTTTTCCTACTGCTCATGAAT
>PPHD01028898.1:0-10758 GCA_002909625.1 Bambusicola thoracicus
AAAAAAAGTTTGGGGAAGTGGTTGGGGCATGGCTGAAAGTGTGAGGAAGAGGAGGGGGACTACGTAGATGCAGTGGTACCACAAAGTCCTAAATAATACCATGCCATCCATTATGGCACACTCTGCACGTGTGGCATGCTGCCCTACCCCATCTGGCTAGGAGCAGATACCACACTTCCCCACTGCAGTGCACTAGCACCACAGCAACTCCCACCTCTTGCAGTGGGACGTATCTCCAGCCACAGAAAAATGGGGAAGGAGAGAGAGTGTGAAGCTAGGGGCCAAAGCTGTGGAAGATGTACCCACGTGAACAGAGGTGGACAGCAGTGCATGGAGGTGTCGGGGCTGGGACAAACCTACATCTTCACGCAAATGCCACGGGGAACAGGCAGCACCCTGGCAGCTATTCTGCCTGCAAGATTCTGCCTGCAGCGAGGATGGTGGTTCAGAGGTTTTCCTTTCAACATCACATCACTACATCCTCTGTGAGTTCCCTGGGTCAGGGCTGCTGGGCTCACAGGGGGATTTGGTGTCATGGTGCTGCAGAATGAACCACTTCAATGTCACTCCTGGTGGCTTCTTGCTGTCCTTCTTGTCAGAGTGGAGGGGACTTGCCCCAGAGAAGCCCTGCTAGCACTACAGTGATACGTGCACCCTGTGCAGGACTAAGGTTTGTCGTTAAAAAGAAGTAAAAGGAAGTATCTAAGCAGAATTGTGTATATTCATATATGTGCCCTGGTGACCCGACACCATCGGACTTTCTATCAGAAAGAATATTGTTATACAGCAAATGCATATTTTTCAAGGCCATTCTCAAGGAGTGTTTTGATGTTGGTTTCAGTTCTCTAAATAGAATGTACTTCTTCTGTTAACAGCTTAGTGGCAGAAAAGTATTCCTCATTCTGACCAGGACTGTTTCTTTAGGTGTATAACAGGTATGTTAGGAATAAATAATTTTTGTATGCAGTAATTAACTCCTGGTTTGTAAGGGATTCTGATAGCTCAACTTCATTTCATATTACAGAAGATACACCAAATACTCATCATGATTTTGCATTTTTCCAACGCTCTACATCTGAATTTACTACATGCTTTACAGACATTACACTCTCCCTTACAAGTTAGCTATGTAATGATATATATTTAAATAAGAAATAGATATTTGAGTTCACATTTCCAAATGGACGTACTGAATTTGTGAGGATCTCTTATCCAGGGTGCCAGCCACTACAGCTGGCATGTTGATAAATCAGTGTTGATAAATGCTGATAGAATTCAGCACCTTCACATATTTGAGCTACTCAGAATGAGTGGACATTTTAAAAAACATTGATTTTTCCTTCCTGCAAGTGTGAGGTCATATAGTTTGATGAATTTTTAATGCAAGTAAGCAAATACAAATTCCAGCTTTGTCTTTGAAACCCACCTGGACTGACTGAAGAAAACTGTGAGAAGAGATGAGAATATGTATTAGATTCTTATAAAGGGTGATATCATCCCAATGTTAATCTAATACTCCATTAAAACAGAAGAGCAAAGGAAAAGTGCCAACGACTCAGTTTGTTTCTTATGTGTATCTTTATTCCTTTTGTATGCCCAGTTTAGCTAGAAATAGACATTTTATTGTTGATTGTGCAGAAATATATGAGGAGTGATGGAAAGTTTCAGTAGATATAATGAATGTATATTTGTGCTTTAGGTAGGTATGCATCTGTGAGCCATTTTCTATTGAAATGGAAATCAAACATGAAAAGAAAGAAAGGAAAGCAAGAGAAATCAGAAAAGCAGGATCAGGAAATGTGAGGTTTGTCAGCCAGATATAAAATGGCTCTAATGGCTGTTTCTATGGCAACCAAAAATGAATGGCTCTGAAGATAAATTCAGGTTTTTTCCTCAGCGGGGACATTAACATTGCTGTCTGTTGTCACACTCTCCAGACGACATGCTTGGCTCTGGACTTGAACAGGTGAAGATCGTTTTACAGCAATGACCTGCACCAACTTTCGTGGATGAGGGTGGGCCCCTGACAGAGCTTTGGCCAGGCCACAGAGTGGCTGCAGGCCCTGCTGTACCATCTGGCACCCCAACAGCAACAAAGTCATAGCTTGGCAGACCATGGTGAACCAGGTCAGAGCAGTGGTCTGGCTCCAGATGACCTTAGCAAAAAGAATAAGATTACATGAGGCCACGTGAGCCTTTGTGTGAGCAGGTGGGAGCTGAGGGGCCGAGCACACCTCGGGATGGGTTGCTGGGTCTGGGAAGGGTAGCGTGACCTCTTTCATTGGCAGTTCTGCTTCATCCGCTTTCACACCTGTGAAACTATAGCCTTGCTTAGCACCTCAGTCTGCTATTTGGTTTGTTAAAGGTCTTTTCCAGAAGTTCTGGCACCTTACTTCATGGAAAATGGCCACTTCTTTTTTTCAGGTCTGTATAGTATAAATATATTGAACAAAGGCTTTCAGAGAAGAGTGCCTTTGGTTATGTGTATTTGCATAGGCATACTAAAATTTAGGAAGAAATTCTCTACTCAGAGGATGGTGAGGCACTGGCACAAGCTGGCACAGGCTGCCTTGAGAAGCTGTGGATGCCCCATCCCTGGAGGTACTCAAGGCGAGGTTGGATGGGGCCCTGGGCAGCCTGAGCTGGTGGGTGGTAGCCCTGCCCATGACTGGGCTGTCAGAACTAAACAATATTTAAGGTTCCTTCCAGCGTAAGCCATCTATGATTCAGTCATTCTGTGAAACTCTCAGCATCGAACACTACTGGCTGAAACGGAATTAAATTCTTAGAAGGTCTGCTCTGGGTCACAACTGACTTGCAGCATGCTTTATGTTAGATGACCTCACGGTGAACTGTAATATCATGTGTTTCTTTAAGGCTTTTTTTTCCATTGCTCAATAAAAAATTCCAACAGAAGAATAATTCACAATACCCACTAGAAGGAGAAGAACATACAATGCAATTCTCTGGAAAGAGGTAATTAGCTGGCTGTAAATCTCCTGTCTTTGCAATGCATCAGTCAGCTGCAAAGCAGCCTGAGAAAGCAGCAGAGAGACTGCTTTAAAGAAGTAGGTATCAAAAAGAACAGAGAAATCCAGCTCCACTAACCTGAGACACAAAGCTGTAGGGGCTTATGTCAGATTTTGTGTTCAGTGATGCAACAAGTTGTGACCTGCAGTTGTGAATTCACCTAACCTGTAAGCTAATACACACATTTTTAGGAAGAAATGAAGTGATATGTGGCTGCAGGTTAAGTAAATCAGTGGATCTTGTCTGGAGTGTGGACAGTAATCAGAGCACGCAAATGCCATCTCACTCTCCAGCATGAAAGCTTCTTTCTTTGAGCTTAGAAAACTAAAGACTGACAAGAAATGGTGCTAACACCTGTTTATTCGTAGTGGTATGTGATATAATTACAGACTTACAGTGTAGAGGGTCAGTAGAACATGATTCTATTGTATGTCACTAACTACTCTGCAGGGCTGTCCTGACTACAGCATCATGATAAACACCTGGGCTGCAGAACTGAACAGTGTGTTGACTGTCCCCATCCTAAGAGCTGTTTGTGTCCCAGTCATGATACCAAGTCAGAAGGCTCTCTGATGGCTCCTCCACATCTGCTTGAATTGGGGAAACTGTCTCTGACTAGCACCCATCTCTCCAGTGTGTTGCAAGTGTCTACACAAAGACAAGGGTTTCACCCTCGGTTCCGCCTTTGTGATCTCATTGCAGGCAGTACGTACTGTCAGCGTCCTCTAGTATTTACTGGTATTCATTGCACTAGGGCATGGGGGGAGAATGTGTATGGAAATGTACATGGAAATGTATATGGAAATGTACCCCGCTGTAGGGCACAAACTTCAACTCTGCCACTTCTTTTGGGGGTGGTAGGAGGTTAATGTCAGCAAATAGTGCATTTAATAGTACAGAAAAAAATGTTGTTGCAGTGGTTCAGAGGAACAGCTCATCTGGTGTGGGAGCTTCTCCAACAGCAGCACTCTCAAAATTTACAAAAGAAGCTGTGAAAGCTCCAAACACGGCAGGTAAAGTAAAATCTAACAGCAGGAAATGTTCCTTCTAATTCAGTATTTTAAAACTGGCTTTTTTTTGACCATTCTGAACCCCCAAAGTAGTATTTATAGCCACTGAAAAAGACATTTTTGTAGTCCTTATTTGTCTAGTTTCCTAATAGTGCACTCTAACCATGTTTTTATCTCTGGATGTCCCTTCTATTTATATTCATAACTGATAGTATTTTGTATGCTTCTAAGCTCATGAATTGATTTCAATTGCAGTGGAAAGTATTGAAAAATATGCTCAAGACTATGGCAATTACTACAGTAGATGGCACTACAACTTAAGTCAAACAAGCAAGTCAGCTGAGCTGGGATCTTACAACCCTCTACATAATAGGATTCTTTGTGCAATTTTAAAGAACATTCCAACAAACAAAGTAAGGATCAGGCCTTTGGCATGCATCTGTGTTGAGGCCAAATTCCAATTTTAGGTTTTCAGGTCAAATTATTTCCTTAGGAAAACTCTGAATCATGTATTTGCATAATAGTTCTTTCCATCTGCTTGCATTTCTTCAGTTTAGATTTTTTTATCTGTTCCTTACAATATTTCACCTGAAAAAAGAACAAACATATATCTTGTTTTCTTTATTAAATTCTGTGAAAACCTTTGGATTATTAATGACAGCATACAACATAATGATCTAATCTTGCTATCATTGCTAACAAAACCAGTCATCGCTTGCTGTAATTTGTAAAGATCACATCCTGGAATGATACCACATATTTCTTATATCTGAGCTAGAATCTATACCTGACTTTTTTACCTGTAATATTGGAGCACCCTAAAATGATTTACTGTTTCCGCTCTTGTAAAATCTCAGGAGGTAAGATGAAAATGTTTCTGAGTAAAAAGCCAACAAATAGGTAGGCCAAATAGCTTCACTTCATTCTTGTAGACATTGTTTTACAATGAGCACTTGAATTTTATATGGAATATGTCTGCATTTCAGACGTACATAGAGCACGTTTTTGTTTGCATCCCTCTTAAGCGAAATAGACCACATTCTTCTACACTGTTGTTTAGGCTGTTGTGGTGTTTTGAAGCACTATGACTTGATCGGAGATGAGTCTTAATAGTAAGTCCTATATACTTTGGAAAGAGCCATAAATACTGAAGGTTTGAAATAAAAGTGTTTGCTTTAGACAAGAGCATTTGTACATGTTTCCAGCCTATTAAGTAAAGAAACACACAGAGCTTTAAACAACTCTTTTCCTTCATAATATATTTAAAATACAAAGTGAAAAACTCAAAGGAGAAGAGAAAGAAGTTATTCCTCATGGAAGCATAAAAGATGTAAATATTCCCATGTGCATCGTTTTATTGTTCAGTGTGTACTGAAATTCAGCTGTGGCAGCTATGGCATTCCAACAGGGTCATAACTTTCCTCAGGATAATTTTGGATATGTATGGACTCTTGTTTCTTCAGTAATACACAGCCAAAATAAAACTAGATTTTGAGGTGCAAAGTTTTTGGATTGCATTCAGGAAGAATCCTTGGTATCGTTTACATTATCTCAATTGGAGGATGTCGCATTCAAAAGAAAACTGAAGGAAACAGCCTAAACAATTCCATTTTACACGACCAAAAGATGTTGCTTTCTCAGAGGATCTACCTAAACTAGAGGTATTTGCTCCTTTATCACAACATTGACTTTAATGGAGGAGTAACACAGAAAGGACTTGTTATTTTTTATTATATTTGTTGGCATATATATTACTATGTTTGTCAGAGCAGTTATGCCTTTGGTAGCGTTTTCTGCAATACACAGACGTGTTTTTCTACTATAAAAAAAATGGGATTTAGAAAAAACAAGAGCTGAATCTGGAAGGTCATGGAGAATGAAGAACTGCAGCCTTAGGAATATTATTAATTTGGTGAAGTGGTTGTCACAAAGCCTTTCCAAAAGCTAAATCTTGTGTGATTCAGGTTTACACTGGAGTACGCTAGACTGCCAGAATGGAAGGAGAAAGAACCTTTATACAAACAAAGAACTGTTCTGTAAAATGAGAACTGTTATTCACAGGGTACGTCTTCCTTAAGATTGCTTTTTTTCTTACATTAGCAATCATGTAGGAATCCTCAAATGAACAGTAATTGAGGACATAATTTATATCAGTGAGCAACTGGCTGTGAGTGAGACAAATAAATGAAACAGTGAAGCAGTGAATCTAATAAGTGCAAACTTCAGGCATTTTTCTATTCCAAAAGGATCAGTTGCTAAGAACTATCTTATAAATAAATTCTTACAGTGCAAATTTTGAAGGAAATTATATCCACTACAAAATATGGCACAGTTTGCTCATCTTTCTTATCATAGGCGTCTTCTTTCTATATAACCTGTCTTAAAAACAAAAACAATGAGACGTAGTTCATATACCTTGTGTTTAAGGTCTTTATACAGGCACTGGAAATAAGTGTGGCAAATGCATGGCTTAAACCAATTATATATGTGTGAAAGAACAATCTTGAAAACATGTTTTTGAAATAGCCTCTTTTCAAGTTCTTCGGCTTTTTCATCATCTGTGTCTGGAAAAAAATACTATTTTGTGCTTATTTGGTGGGAGTGCAACACCTACACAAAACCGGTACTGAACGGAGGCCTTATGAGCTAAAATTTTGGCTAAAACACTGAAATGGAGTAATGAGTTGGCATGAGTTCTGGTTTAGTTTTAATCCAAAAAGGTGGACTTTTCTGCTCCTATGATCACAGACGTCGTTCGTAGATCAAAATGAGAATGATTATATCACGGAAGGCCAATATTGTCTCATACAGGGAGAAATGTTTCTATGCCAAATAACTGCTTTTTAAAAGAAAAAGTAAATATAAATATTTTGCACTGCATTTAGTACGCTTTCCAGAAGCAGCAAGTTTATAATAATTCTTTGATTCCAGGTATTACCTCATGTATGACCAAACTGACCGTGACTGGCAGGAAAATTACTGCCATTTTTCGCTTGTTTTTCTCTACTTTTAAAGAGCAAATCAGCACTTAAGTCCTCAGCAGATGCCTGTTCTCTTGTGGGTATGTTGAATTTAACAAACATAAGCTGAACAAAACACACGCATTTAACAGTGCGCAGAAAGAGAAGCTTAAGGACCAAGCAGGAACGGAGCAAAGTCTCTAGGGTGACACTTGCCTTTGGAGACAGCAGTGACAGGCAATCACATGGTTTCTTGCATTTGTCATTCTTGGTGCAGGGCCAAAATGATCAGGGCTGTCAACCGATCTTTTTCCTGACTTCAAAAGAGTTTCCCAAATCTTCAGCAAACTCTTCAGCTTTAATTGAAAACACCTCATGCCTGTGTTTTCTACAAAGCGGGACGATGTCAAAATATTTATCTTAGAGACAAATTATTGGACAAGTGGTGGCCTGAAGATAATTTGTTGGGACAACGGGATAATTGGTTGGAAAAAGGGGGTGATTATGTAAAAAGATTTTTATGGCTTGTGCTGTTCTCTGTGCTGGACTGAGGTATCCCCATAAACAAACTTTTCCTCTGGTTCTGTCTCATGCCATGTCATTTCAATGCCTACAGTGTTTGGAGAAGGGAAGAAATACCGTGAGGAAATAGTGGGCAGTTCTGTTTGCTTTCAGACATTTTGTAAATGTCTTTCTATTCTTATAAGTATGAACTTAATTATGAGTGAAATCTCAGAATACACCAACCATAGAGTGAGCAGGTAGGAAGGCAAAACCCAGACAGTGTCCTTCCTTCAACCGGCCCATGAAAAACAAGGAACAAGTGATTTAGCAGCAGTATTTCTAACTCATACAACCATCAGGAAGTAAAAGGGCTTCTTGTTGAGATGGCAGGCACGAACGGCTGATTAAATCCAGCAGAGGAATAAAAGGGCCACTTTTGCAGGAGGTAGCCGATACCTCCCAGCTACAGCAAAGCGCTCGAGTTTCTTAAATGAGCTTTTGTTACATCCATGCTCACAAGGGGAATGCTTAATGTGGATAATCTTCCTAATCGCTACACAATCTGCAAGTTTATTTTTTCTGGAAAGGTCGCTGCTAGAGCTCTTGAGAGAGGATGAAAAGGGTGTGAACTCTGTGAGGTTGTAAACTGAGAGGAGAAGAAAATCCTGTCCTTGTGGGGCTGTACCGTCGTGGTGAACAAAAGAAGGAAGGCAGATGAACCAGAAAACAGGAGGGAGAGTGTAGCAAAAACGTCCCAGGCTGCATGAACCTTCTGTAAGGGAATCGGTGGAAGCTGTGTGCAATCAGTGTGCAAAGCTGGCCACGAAGACTCTCAGGACAGCAATGAATGCTATTAAACCAAGGAAAACTATCTCCAGATGTTGTTTCCGTTTCTTTTGCATTCCTCATTCTTTTGTCTATTCTGATTTCTCTCTCACCCTTGTGGACGTCTATCTCTTCTCCTTTTACCCTTCTGTGTGTGGACAGACGCATTCTACACTGAAAGAATTCACGGCCATACAGACAGCAGAACTTTCAGTTCTAGTAGCTAGAAAGACTAAGATATTTCTCCCCATGCATTTCAGGGGGATAAAATAACCTGAATGTATATTTCAAAGTACATGTTGTAAAAGATTTGCACTCTGTGCATTGTTGGTTGAAATTATCCCAAACATCATAGCTTCAAAGAAAAGCAGTATATTATATTGGTTTCATCAGTTCACACAAGCAGGATGTGTCATCATGGAGTCTATTTATTTGAAGGCAGAAGTCCCCAAAGCCCACTGTAAAGGTTCATATATCCAGTGTATAGTCCTAGACTTACAGGATTACATGATAATTGAGATTGGAATGGATGCCAAGAAGCCTGGAGCCCAACCTCCTCCTCAAAGGAGAGTCAGCCACAAGATCAGACTGCGTAACTCAGGGTTTTATCCAGTTGGGTCTTGAAGACCTCTGAAGACTGAGGCATCTCTGGGCAACCTGCTCCAGAGTTTGAGTGTTCCTGTCATAAGAAACATGTATATACATATTGGTGTAAGCCAGTAAGCCACATCGTTCTTAAGGAAGGTTTATCAGTCAGAAGAGAAGTACACGCAGGCTTCATTTTAATACTTCAAAATCTCACATTAGGATTCCTGAATTACTTTCTTTAACCATGATGTAGGAGTGCAAATGTGTGTGTTTCTGGAAGGCTGAAGAGAGAGCAGGAGACAGCTGATTAAACAGAGAGCCACACAAACACCCGGCTGGCTGACAGCCAAGCCAGATTAATATTAGGGTATAAAAAAGCATAGAATTTATACATTTAGCTGTCTATTCTATGAAATGTCATGCAAGAAACATCTGTGGCTTCACCTTCTAATGAAAGGAAGTCCTGATTACAAAGCTGTCATAGTAATATACACTAATCTATGCAGTTAATGGAGATTTCAAGGAGAGGGGAACACTGAACGGCTCTCAACCTCCGGAGCTGGGAAGTGATGTGAATCACAACCCTTCAAAACCCCAGAGACAGAACCTAATGTTTCATGAAATTGGTTTAAAAATAGAGATTTTAAAAATAGTAAATGTTCTTTTAGTTGGTATGCCGATTTTCAGTCCGTTTAGGTCACATTTGCTGGCTACAAAGGCCTGAAATCTATTGAAAAATACAACTATTTAAAAAGCAACTGAGATAGCAACTGAGACCACTGCATAATGAAGTAGCACTGGGAGCCTGAATCTGTACTGCTGAAAGGAGCTGTTATGCTGCAAAAGCATAAGCAAGAGTCAGGTCCAAGAGAGTCCAACCATACCAATACTTTCTACAGCAGGACGTTAATTAAAAGCTAACATACTAAATTAACAAATCTGGCTCAGGAGAGAAGAGAGCTTGAGCTGGAGCCATTTTAAGCCACCATTCTGAACTCCTGATCCTGTTCTATAGATCATCCCTCTCACCTAAATAACGGAGAGAAGCCAGCTGGGGCGGATGTTGGCTGCCTTCTACATGTTGCCCTGTTAGCCCTAGCTGCTCCCTGACTGCAGGGCTGTGTGCTGCGATGGCATTTCTAACATGCCATCCTCTGCTCTGTCCTTGAAATGCCCTTTGCACTGTGACTTGGTGGTGCTATTAGGAGACATCCTTACAGCTGCTTTCTTTGATGCCTGCCTGCACTCCAGAAGCCATCTCAATTACAGACTGCTTAGGACTCTTCCAAAATACTTTTTCTATTCCCTCCCCGCCTCCCAAAGCACAAAGGTTTTAGAGTGCTGATGAGAATCTTGTGGTAAGGGGTCTCTTCCAATCCAAGCCTTTCTATGATCTTATGATTCTATGATAAACCAAATCCTAATGTCCTCACTCACACTGTTTAAATTTTACTCAATCAAAACTCCTTCTGACTTAACTAACTCTTCTGAGATTTGGCCCTATCATATTAGCACATTGCGGTCAGCTATAAAAATAACGACAGAACTGAATCCCAAAGAGTAACATCAGAGAAGCATGCTTTATTTCCATTCAAGCAAAAAGATCTTCCAGGATTTCTTTTCTGGCTAAATCTAAAGCTAAACACATTCCTCATCTGCTCACAAGTCTGCTAGTTTGCCAAGTCAAAACTCACCAGAAAAACAGGAAATAGTAAGATTGTGATATATAAAACTAGGTTGCTCTGTTCTGTTAATTTGTTATAACCACAGAATGTGTTTTCAATTAGCTTTCAAGTTCAGGGTGAAATGTTTAGCTCAACTATCCATCCTTCAATCCCTCC
>PPHD01028900.1:0-10758 GCA_002909625.1 Bambusicola thoracicus
AACTTCAGGGGAAAAGAGTCTGCATTAAAATATTACAGGAGGTGTTAAAATATCTAAAATATAAGAAATAAATAATTGAAGATAATGCGTGTTTACAAATTCCCTGAACCTTCTATCTTACCTCCTACAAGAAAAGAATCCTGCAGACTTAATTAGAAAAACATTCCAGGACATAACAAAGACAGCAAATAGTTTTTTGCAGCCTGAGTCAAACTCTCCATATTCATGCAGAAAGCTTAACACAGTTTCCCAGTAGCACCGTAGGCTTGCTCTTTTCTAAAAAGAAATCTTGTAAGTAACCAAAATTAGCAGACAAAAATGTCTTTAAAGCACTGTATAAGGCTTTGATACATGAACTCCTTCAAGAAGAGAGTTCTGCAAGAAGCTTTTAATAAATGCAACAAAAACCAAACTTCTGTTCATGGTTAAGTGCAACCTGAACTGCAAGTATGCCATAAGTTGAAACAACACATGAAGAAAGGAACATTTTTCACATCGTATTATATCATTTTATACAAAACGTTGTCTGAAAATGTAGGCCCTATCGAAACTACTTTAAAAACACCATTAGATTATTCACCAAAACCAGCTGATGCACTGTAACTTATTTCTAAAACTATCTTGTCTGGGAAAGACAGACAAGGTTTGCCAGTCCCCCTTAGTTATGAATAGAAACTTCTGAATCACAGTGACTTCCCCATTCAGGAGAATGACATTATCCTATACAACTCTCACAGTTTAATACCTTACTCATTATCAAGATTCTTCTCTCAGCAGCTCTTCTACAACATCAAGCAATATAGAAGAGTTGACTAGAAACCATCATATTATTAAGAATTTCCAATTTAAAATCTGCTGAGATTTACAGGACTTGTGGGGAATAGAGAAGTAGAGAAAACACAAGATGGGTTGTTACAATCAACCTATGTCTTCGATCATATTATTCTCTGCAATTACTGACATGGCTAAAGTTTTTGAGATAGAGGATCATAAATTTTGTAGTCATTTAGTCATTCCATTAAGTTTCCAGAGCACTTTTTAGGATTAATAGTGCACTCATTTGCAAATTTCAATAAATATTTTCTAAATAAGAAGAGTACAGGATGCAGACACAGTAAGAAAAATGTCTACAGCCACACATAAAAAATAAAAATAAAAAATGAAGAAACACTGGAGGTGTTGATGGTGTGATACAGGAACATTTTATCAGATGTTGTAACCCTCTGGTGGGGCATCTAATAAAAGCAGAATGCAGGTTTGTACCAGCTAAATAGCATCTCTATTTAAAATATAAGAATCAAATGAAAATCTTAGCATAGATTTTTTTTCAAAATGGGCCCTGATGCTTTAACTTCAGGAAGTCCAAAATCCAAAGAACTTACCATCTAGATACAAGGAATAAAAAAAACAAACAACAAACCAACAAAAAAGGAGACAATGACTATGAATCACAAGGGAGCAATATTGTTCAAATATGTGGAAAGCTGTTCAGCATATAATGACTGCAAGTTCAGCCCTTGTTCTAAAGTATATGCCAAAGTATTCAAACCTAGTGCTTTGCTTTTTACATTTTGTAGGCTTTTAAGCACTTTGATGGTCTGATTATACTTTTTTTATATATAATTTGACAATACTGTTCTTATTCTGGCTTTCTTTCCCTTTCTTCTTTGTCTTTGCACTGATGTCTCTGAATATTCAGTTGGTGAATTCATGGTGCCAAAAACACTGAGGCTGCTTTTAGAATAAAGGCAAACTTGAAACAAATAAGAAAGGCAGAATGTGGCTTTGGCAGCTTTCTAAACAGACATAATATGCTTTAAAAAAATAAAATAAAATACCCAACAACCAAAGAACCAAAGAACCACTCCCCCTTAAACAACTTAAGCAGTATCGCAGCAAATAGTTAGGTCCAAATACATACCATATTTTCACTTTATATCCATCTACTGTCTTAGATTTTTTTCCCCCATTTGAATCTGTTTGACTACTGAGAAAAAAACAACAACAACAACAACAACAAAAACAGGTAGTAAAGTACGTTTTCTTTAACTGTCTTTCTATAAAAAGTCATGTTCAAGCTGTTTCTGTTTTTAAAGAAAATACTGTTTTTGTGTATAGTAAATATCAGGATCTAGAATAAACAACAAGGTAAATATTTAGCAGTCTTAACTATCAAATCAAACAGGCATTCTCACCAAGCCCTGCTGGAACCATCTCTCCACACTCACAACTCCCTGGCACAGCCAGCACACAACAAATGAATGGGACTGGGGATAGCAGGACTCCTTCTTTCTAAATGAGAAATTTTGCAAAGATTCATTCTAAATAGCATGGGAAACAAACAGTGCCAGTGTCTGTTAGTACAAAGTGATGGGGATGACAAAGTGGAGCAATCCTCCAACTGGCTGGCAGCAGTTACAGCCCCATTAAACATCATCAACCTTCCCTTCAACTCCAGTGTTCAGTGAACATTTAAAGAAAGCCAAAGAGGGACAATCCCAACTCTGATATTTCTGGAATGGATATCCTACAAAGGCCTATAGACCCAAGGAAACACCATCTCACTTCATCACTATATGCACATGGGGAAACTTTGCTGCATTGTTTCACAACCATGCACATCCATGTCACAAGACAATGGAGTGCTCTCCCCTGTTCTCTCCGTTTTCCTGTCCCCAGTAGCTTAAACTGTTTTCCTATTTCTATAAAATCTGACGTACCAATATAGATACTGAGCTCCTCTAAGTGCAGTGCGAGCAGACTGCTGTTAAATAAACAAATAAATAAGGAAATAAAATCCACAACAATTAGGGTGCCTGCTCTGGGAAAGACTGCAATATGAGCTCGTCTCTTCATAGGCACTGGAGTTTCCAGGGCACACACATCCTAATTTCAGGGAAATCTTCAGTTTGAGCTTGCACCTTATTATTCTTCACAGAATCCTGTCACTAGAAGCAGAGCTACAGCACACCAGGTTTCATTAGTTCCACCTCTTGCAAACTACTTGTTTATTTTAATAAAACATGAATAACTGAAAACAAAACCCTGTTTGCCAGTTGGGTTTTTTTGTAGTTGTTTGTTTTTTTCTGGTTTGTTTTGTCTACTTGCAGAGTTTTAGATAAAGCCATAATATTAAGCAGCAATTTTGCTTGTGTTTTAAATCACCCAATCAACAGTAAAATTACAGATGAGAGAGGCAGCTAAAGCGACTGCTGAATCAGAATGAATTGAGTTTGCCATTCCTACTCAAGACTACCACAGGCTGCTGCTGCTGTAATCAAATTCTTCGGGTTATTCTAGATTATTGCATTCAATATTGCAAAACTGAGTTTCCTGGTTAATGCTATAAAGCAATACTGCATAAATACAAATAGTTTAATCTTCCTCTGCGGTCGTATCTTCCCACGCTGGTAAGTGTAATTAAGAAAATGCTACAATGCATGTCCTGAATAGTGAGCGTAGCTCACTGTTAATCATTATATTTACACAATTGATGTGAAAAATATTTGAATTCATGAATGTTCCAATTTTCCTTTGCCACAACATTCATACCCAAACAGTGTCTGAATATAAATTGGTGTGGTTTTAGCTTATTGATTCTTTTGTAATATCTGTGTAAAAAACTGCTGGACAAAAACTTTCAGGTGTAGAGAACATTTGATATTTAAAAAGAAAAAAAAAAGAAAAGACAAAAGATGAAAGTGACATATGGTAGGGGGGAGAGAGGGGAAAAGATACACTGCTCCAAGCTGACATGAAAGCGTGTTCACATATACAAAAGATAAATTCAAATTTATTACAAGAAAATGTAGGGAAGTGCCTTTTATAAATCATATTTTGCAGAAAGAATTGTGAATAATCTTTCTTCTGTATTTAAGATCCATAAAATAATGATTTCCACAAAAAGACAAAGATAAAAAGATTTATATGAAGCATGGAATTTCATTTTGCCAATAATAACTGTCTTTTTCCTGTTATATCAAGAACAAAACAAAAATGTAACATTTTCACAATATATATAAAAAAAGACAACCTTTTAACAAATATCTCAAGTTCCAATAGGAAGGGGTGTATGCTCACTAGTAATACCTCTGATAGGATTTGTAAAATGATAGAATGAATGCACAAGGTATTTATTATTAAAAATAATATTAAAAACAGCAACAACAACAACAAAAACCTAACAGCTTATTTTCTGGATGCGAGCCCAGGCACACTGACAATGCTCAAAGAGCATTCATATTTTTAAAGAAATAAGTTAATGTAGAATTAAAAACATAGAGCCTCTCAACTCAAAATACTAACCTTTTCATGGAAGAAAACTCAAAAAGAAAAAAATATTCATGCTATTTCATTTTTTCTCTCACTTTTTTGTTGTTGTTGTTGTTGTCATTGTTGTACTCTGTATATACTGGATTCCCCATCTACACTGTACAGTGATGAGGAAACTTCTAATGTAGCAAATAAAATCACCAGTTACATTACACCAAAGCAGAGTTTATTGTCAAAACCATCATAATATAGGGAAATTTATAATAGCATCTGTGATAATAACATCACAGCAAGCAACAGGTCTGTTATAGTTGCATTCCCATGCTCCTCTCTGGAAGGTGTGAGATATTATGCTGTTAAAACTGATTTAGGTGACTTGTATTTCTCTCACACATAGTTATAGAGCACCTTATGTTCCTGACTGACTCCTAGGAGCAGAAGTGGCTATTTTTCACTCACCTAGATTTGAGCTGTTGCATTCTTTGTTCAAAGCTATTTTAAGTACATATTAGTGACTAGCTGACCTACAACCTGAAACATATTTTATCCATAATGAAGAAGCACCAGCTAATACTGTTTGAAGTACCAAAGACAGGAACACAAAGTAAGCAACACATTTGTGTAACAAAGTCAAAAATCAAGCCTAATCTCAAAGGTTCTCCATGTAGTCAATAAAGGTAGTTGCTACAATCTGCCATCTGGAGGAGTGTAAAGTAGGCTTCACTTTGAAATTCTACTAGAAAATGTAGGGTTTCATTTGTCCAGATTAAGGTCATGTAAATACAACCCAATGCCCATTTCATTTGGGCATTCAAATTTGGACGTATTCTACAGACCCATATTGAATATTTGAATATTCAAATACACACCTAAATAAGGGCAAAAGTGTCCACCTGTACTACAACTTTGCTAAATATTCTTAAGATAAGTTTCATCCAGGAATGCGGTAGCTTCTTATGAACAAAATCTTGAAATGACCTTAATGTCTTCCCTGTAGGCATAAGTATTTGCATTCCTCTGTAGCTCTTAATCTGTATTTATCACATAGTCCAAACAAAATTTTTCATTAATCTGTGATGTGCTTTATACACATTCACTTCCTAAATACATGAAATACATCCTTTCATGGCTAAGGTACACATTAAAATTTATTACTTGATAAAGAATAAAATACTGGGTGTTTAGGCAGTGATTAGATGTGATTAGTAAAGCATTTAAAATTCTTAAGCACTGCTAGTGAACTGACCCCTTTAATGCTCTAAAAACTAATGTTTCATCAGTTTTAGGACTTACGTAGGGAGATCACTGCAATTAAAATGACAGATTTTAAACCACTTAATCTTATATATGATTTGTTCTATAGCATTTCCTAAAAAGAGTACATGACAATCCAGTGTCTCGTGCAAAATCAAGTACTTTTTAGTTCAAGATCCTCAGTCACTGAAACAGGATGTTATTTCGTGTCCTGAACAACATCTTGTTTCAGTTTCTAAGGAAACCAGCAGCAAAAACTAAGTTTACAATGCTGCATCCTCCAGAAAATGACTACAATGTCAGTCTCCAGGGTATCATTACCAAGCACTATTTGCATTTAAATTTCTATAACCCTTAAGCAACCGGATTGTTTGTTTATACGCACGGTTATGATCTTCTAGGTATCTAGGTGTTATTCTTCACCTCCCCATATGGGTTCACAGACTACTGGTGTTAAACTGCTTGTAAAGCTAGTTTCCCAATCAATTGTACCATTTGTGAATTTTATTTTAGGAATTTCCTTTTGTTACAGTCAGTGAGCTGTCTGTTCAAGCCTCAGTGTGAACTTCATTAATGGATGTCACCCAATCTGTTTCACACATGGGAAGAAATAGGCAAATTCATGTTTCTGTGTATTACAGATAGCCAGAATCTAGAAAAGCCTTTTCTCTGTTGTGCACAGAACATTTTTGGGAACTAATCTAAGGGAACTAGGTTAGGTATTCCTAGGGGAAGTCAAGGAAAACACCAGATTTTTCTTGACAGACACTTGCCTCTTTTGTCAGAAGAGCTCAACATATATTCTGATGAGTTACAGATGCCTTCATTGTTGAAATCTCTCCTGACAAACTCTGCTGACCTGATTTGTCTCCTGACAAATCTCTGCTGACCAGAGATGACAATGACCTGACATCAAGTTTCTGTCTCCAGAATAAACAGAATTGTTATAAAATCTGTTCACACAACATGAAACCACAAAATAAATAAATAGATAGATAGATAAATAAATAAATAAGTAAATAATAAAATTCTGGGGCAGTATTTTCCCACTGGAATCAACATCAGTTTGTAGAAAACTCTCTTCCTTTCCATTGTGTTTTAAGGCTTTGCACTTAATTTGGTAACTTGGTAACTATTTTTCATAGAAAAAAAATCTATAATGAACTTCTGCAAGTTCTAAATTTATTCTGATTAAGCTTTAAATTTATTCTTATTAGTGATATAGAACTTAGTGAACAGGATAAAAAGAGTTTTTTCTAAATAAATCACTTTTATGACTAAGCAATTACACACCTCCAAAAAAGCACAGAACATAAATACAAGAAACAGGATTTCTGTTCTGAATTGTAGACAGATATTTGCAAGTGCACAATAAAATAAATTTAATTATGTAATGTTTTAATGTTGGTAGGTGCAGCTATTGATTTAGATCAGATTTTGCTCCAGCAACTTATTTCAACAAAGTATCTGCTAGTTGGTCTCATATAATTCTCACCTTGTCTGTTCCCCTCCCCTCATGAAGTGGGGAGGGGAAGCCTGCTGAGTTTATTGCTCCTGAAAAGCATAACATACTAGACCTAAGAGAGATTACTTTTTTTTTCCTGGGTATTTGAAAATGTAACACCTTGCCAGCCTGTTCTCTATGAGGTTTCCTGTAACTAGAAAGTAATGAAGCTTCCTTACTCATTCCAACCTGTGCAATCTCTTGAGCAAAATTTGCCCTTCAAATCCAACAGCACTACAGCCATCAGTCTCATGTGGAAGAAGTGTGTAATGCAAGTCTGTGGAGGGTTAGTGTTTTGTTTTTTTGTTGTTGTTTTTTTTGCTTGACTGATTCACCTATTCAGTGATCTCATCTCCTTGCTTCCACTCTCTACACTCATGTGCATAGCTGCAAACTTAGACTACAAAGGGAATAGTGAAAAAAAGGAGGAGAAGGCTGCATGGTGGCAATGGAGGCATGTCCTACTAAGCCCAAAATCCGTGGGATTATGTGGTCTGGACCTCTTTCAGGCATTTTTTACCTGAACTGAATCTTACAGACTACTCCAGACTTTGAGACTATGACCCTAACTATTGACATAGAAACAATGGCATTGTACTCCTTCCTCTTTTTTGTTCGTGGCCCATATATGTTGGTATTTGTGAGTATTGGGAGAAGCATTTAGAAAACTCTGTGAAGGGAAATCTTGAGGCTAAAGAATTTCAATCACAGGAGAGTGAGTTTTACATACCATACACAAAGAGAAATACCTTAGGTGAAAATCTATATCAACCAAAAAAAAAATTACAGTCACAGAATCACATAGGGGTTGGAAGGGACCTCTGGAGATCATCAAGTCTAAACTCCTGGTAGATCAGATTCCCTACAGTGGATCGCACAGAAAGTGTCCAGACAGGTCTTGATAGTCGGACAATGAAACAGCTTTAATATTCATATTGAAAGAAACTAGAAATAATTTTCTTTTCATCTTCCCCAAACCTCACTAAAATCTAAAATAGATGTACTACGGACTTCAAGCACCATACAGTGGTGCTTGAAAATGAGAAACACATGCTTGAAAACCAGAAACCAGAAACATATACTTAAAATAACCTCTGAAGCAAAGTCTAGGGATGTGCAGGAAAAAGATGCTTACTGTGCTTGTCATAATCAACTTGCTTATGCAGCTTGTTTACCATGTTTTTGGTACAGCATATATGTGTTACCACTATAAGTAATGGATTGATTTTTACATGTTAAAATCATTGAAGAATGAAAAACTTTCATCCTTTTGCAAGTCTTTAGTTCTTAAAATGAAACTGAGACAGTTTAGAAAAGAAAGTGAGGCAAAAGGTTATTTAATAAAAATATTATTCATAGAAATATAATCTTAAAATTACCAAATAATTTTTTCACCAAAAGTTCTTTTTTCTATTTTTAGGGTGCAGAAATCCAAAACCAGAATAAAGCAACTAAATTTATCCTTTAAATTTATTGTCAATTGTATCTTTTCCTGTAGCTTTGCTGAGATATTTAAAATCATAAAACTGTGATGGCACAATGGTGTCTTCAAGTCAAATGAGAAACCACTGAAAATAAAAAACACTAAAAGAAAGAAAATTTATGCCTCAAGGTGACAAATATTCATTCCTCATTTAGATGGAGTAAAAGTACACAATTAACTAGATAAAGTCTTTTATTGTAAATAACTAGGGCAGGATTACATGCAGGATAAATTACTATTCCTTAAGTGTCAAGTTCATTGGGCACTGATGTTGATTTTATACACTTACTGCACTAGCTTGACAATAAAGTAATATCCTACTATAGTCTAACCCACAGTAGTACTGAGTGCCTCTTAGGATGCAACGAGATCTTAAATCATCCAGTGAGTTAAATAGAATTTGCGGCTTCTTTGCATCTCATAAGATCAGTTTTCAATTAGAAGTGAAAGGCCACATATTGCATTAAGTCATTCTTTGACTTTAATGAGCATTTCTCACATTCAAGTCAAAGGCTGTGTATAGAGTGTGATATTCAACTATTCTGCACTCTTGCCCACACTTCTGTCTGTATGCATTAGTCATCAATGTCTTACCTCTCTTGCCAACTGAAGCGGGATCATTCTCTGCACCCAAATAAATGAGAGAACAAAGACAAGGAAAGGTAACTGCTGTTCAACCCAAATCCTGTAAGCATAGAGGAAACAAAAATGTGTAACAATCAGAATATTACTGTCATGTTCTTGAAATGCTGCATGGCATGCTAATGAGTGTTATCAAAGAACAGGTGAAAACAAAGAGGAAGAGAAATGCAAAACTGAAATAGAGTGAAGACATATTTTCAACTCCTCTTAATTTCCCAAATTACTGTTTCTTTGTTGTGGAAGTAGGATGCAGTAACAAAAGGCACAAAGCAGCTATTCAATGAGTGAGGGGGACTAAACAGCTGCTCCCCAATTTTGAATCACACTGAAAGCAATTGAGACTGGGGCAAAGAAAGGAGAGGGCCTTTGAGTGTCAAATCTCTTACTCTGAATTATTTTAACTTTCCCTTAGAAATATTACTAGAACTCACCGAAAGACCAGTCAAATTCTGACAAGCTACAAAGGCAGGCAATGTCTTACTTAAATAGAAATAGAAAATGTCTTTGACGTGAGATAGTTAATAAGAGAGTATTAATTAAAACATGATAGAAGGGGAGAGAGGCTAAGGGCATGGAGAATGAATGAGTATCTTCAAAGAAGAAAGTACTCGCGCTGCCATAAAAAAAAAATCTTACGGAAATGGAAAGCTATGGAAAAGGATGGTGACATCTGGAAAGAAAGACAGGTGATAAAGTAGGAATTCCGGGTAGCAGAAAGGGAAAGAGAGCTTTTAGAACAGTAGAGAGGATTGTTGGAAAGAAAAAGGTAACTACAGCAAGAGGATAAGGAGAAAAAAGAAAGTGAAGGTTGTGGATAGAGGTGAGAACGATATTCGGGGTTTTAAAAAAATGTGGAATGAACTCCTGGAGAATTCAGGACAGATAACTTATTTCTGTGTCACAGCTGAGCCATCTATAGGAAATACTGTATCACCAACATTTAAACAAATATGAAAGAGATTTTAATGTAAAAGAAATGACAAGAAATTGTAGAATGAAGATTTTTCTTTTTAAAACTCTCACTGTTTTTTTATTTCTTTTGCTTCTATTTTGGCTTCTACAGTGTCCTAGTCCTGTGGCAAGAATAACACCAAAAAGCAAAACACTTTCTTCTGCTACTACAATTTTTCAGTCTTCTTATACTGGCTATTTTATATATTTGTGTCAGGGAAAAATTTTAACTCAGAATGACAAAAAAAAAAAAAAAAAAAAAAAGAGTTTAGAAGATTTTAAAGATCACTGTTACGAATGAGATAGTCATTCATGAGAATTGATGCAATCATTACAAACAAACAGCTCTCACCAGAAATGGAATTAAATTCGTTCTGGAAAGATGGACAGTGCTGAAGTCTGCATCCTGTTAACATACAAGAGGAAAGTGTCTCATACATATTTTACATATGTTTTTCCACTGTCTAATTGGGCTCGAGGAGTGAGATAACTCATAGCCTATTGTTCTTGTAAGTATAAAGAGAGAATCATAGAATCATAGAATTACTCAGGTTGGAAGGGACCTCAAGGATCATGAAGTCCAACCGCAGCCTAACCATAGTACCCTAACTCTAACTACCCTCTGCTAAATCATGTCCCTGAGCACCACGTC
>PPHD01028901.1:0-10758 GCA_002909625.1 Bambusicola thoracicus
ACTCCCAAGGAGGAAGGATCTCTAGCTGGAGATCGCTCCCCTTGGAGCCCTTCTGCGAGCTCTGGACATGGGTATGCTCTTTATTTCATTACTCCTTTGTAAATGTGATAATCTCTCTGGTCCTGTACCTATTTACTTTACAATCTGTATACCTGTTTGCTGTACAGTGTCTCCCTACTGGACTTTTCTCTCCCCTAAGATAGGGCTTAAAATATTCTTCACTTAGCTGTCGTGTTTTATTCACATAATCGCTTTTGGGCAGTGTGTGTATTTGTGAACAACTGTATCCAAGGATGAAGAAAAAATGAAATTTCATCAAAAATCTTATTTGTTAACTTTTAGTACAAATTGTCAGGAAATTATGACCTGTTCCAAGTTCAGGATAATTATAGACGTATTTTAGATGGTAACTCTGGGTGTTCACCTTATAATGATGCCTGCTGAGTGAATGGCTCCACATTACAAATATTCTGGCAGCAGAGTCAATTTATGTGTATGGAAGAGAAAAAGATTGTTTTGAACAAGCTCTTTTGGTGAAAGAGTGTTATAATGGAACTGCACTGAAAGAGAAAATGATTATTTCAGATGACAAAAAAATGGACATATATAATAAAGCACAATACATGTTATAGGATTTTGAAGCGTAGCTTAAGGGAATATAGCAAGAAATTCTGGGATCAAAAAATCACGGAGGAAGATCTAAGTGTAGTCAAAGAGAAATATGCTTCGGCAGAAGGAAATCCTGCAAAAAGCAGGTAAAATGCTCATTAATGTCATTCTGAATTATTTCCCTTGTTAGTCACTCACATTGGAAATTCCACAAGTTAGTTATGCTATTTGAAATGTAAATGTTGCTTCTGCAGAAGGTTGGAAAGCTGTATTGAATTCCCAGAGCAAAGCTGCAATTGAAGTAGATGAACTAAAGCATCAAATAATACAACTGCAGCAAATGACTTCTACCAAACAAAGCCAAAACAAGAGAGGCTCTGAACACATGTGGGAGCTTAATCAGGTGGTTTGCTCTTAAACTAGACGTTCAAAGGCACAGCATGAAAAATACACTGAAATCAAGGTCATTTTTCTTGCAATGCTTTTTTCTGCTTTTGTGTTATTCTATAGAAATCAGACCTCTGGCCTCATCCAGTGGAACACCAACTCACGTTTGTAACTTCAAGAGTTGCTCAGTGATAGGAAAGAAACTGTTGATATCCTTAAGGTGAAATTGATCTAGACCAGGATAGCATTCAACTCCTACAACTAAAATGTGGAAGGAAACAAGTCAGACTCTCTCTGTTGAGGGTAGATTGAAACACAAGCTTAAAAAATTATTTCTTTAGAGATCAGAGAATGTTCTTCTGAAAAGCTAAACAGAAATAGAGTCAGTACAATGAGGATTGTTTGTATTCTGAGAGTTCCCTCTGTACAGTGTACAGTGCCTTCCCCTGTCGACTGTCCAGACACAAATCTTTTCTGTGTGTGTGTATATATAAATAGATACAGAAATATATATATATAATTCCTGGAAGTCTGCTAATGCTAGCATTCTGTAAAATTAGAATTGCTGTTGGAAACATAACAAAAAAGCAGATCATCCTCTGTCCTTTTCAGAAGAACTGAAGTTGTCCTTGAGGAAGCCTCCATGCTTGAAAATGAGTCACACACCCAAAGCCAAAGCAAAATAGCAAAAAAAAAAAAACAAAAAAACCCCAAACCAGCCAGACCAAGACTGAAGATGAGGCATACAACCCTGAATGGTTTTAGTTCATTGTTGTTTACTGAAGTACAATACTTTTCAACAGAGAATACCCACTGAAATAGAATATTCCCTACAAAATGAATGACAGTCCCCAGAATTCTACCTCAGTTTTGTGAAGTTATATAACTAATGTGATTTATAAATTATGGAAGCTGTAGCTAATTAAGAAGGTATGAATTAAAGACACAAAGAACTTGCATTATAAAGGCATCTATCAGTTCCATAAGAAAAAGACTTGTCTGAAGGAATGGCTGTTAAATGGGTTGGAAGGTTTGTAATGAAGCATATAAAGGAAATCAAGTTAATCTAAAACTTCAAGCAAGCTGAAAAAAAATGCAGAAGGTAGAAGTGTTCTATTTATAGATGCTCTAATTCATCTGTTCTTAATCTTATTGGTCACAGTGACATCATTTGATTTATCCCCACTGGAGGCACTTTGAATCATAAAGTGCGAGGATTTCTTGCTATGGTCTTACTGAGAGGAAAAGAAAAAAAGAAAAAAGAGGGGGGAAAAAAAAAAGTCAAGCTGATGTATTTCTGCAAAAAGCTCCAGAGGCAGGAAGGTGACTTCATCCTTGATGTGACAAACTGCCTTCTTAGCAACACTTAGAATTACATGCTTTTCGTGTGACAGCTGGAGTGATTAATGTGAGTTCCCTCCTGAAGAAATATGTATTGTGGGTGTATTCCAACTTCTGACTAAAATTTCCATGGATCTCTGCTGTGAAATACTCAAATACTTTGATTTAATCAAAATTTGGCATTGTTTAGGCTGGGGAGCTAATTCTACAGAGTGTTAGTAAAGGGACTGGGAGTGCAGGTATTCTTAGTGACATGACTACTAGTCAGACTAGTACCCTGAGCAGTGACCTCTCTCAATGTGTTTTAATTGGCTGAGCTTTAATTTTTCTTATTGGTATACGTTAGCAACAATTGGCTTAAGACGTTCATCAAAGAATTCCACTTTCATGAGAAGTACTCACTGTGATAAATTCTGTTATCTTACCTAGTGGCACGAGTCCTTTGGCCTCAGTAGATCTGCAGTCTGTAATGTTTCTGTGGAGTAGGAACACAAATGGGGGCAGAAATGCATTAAAATGTAGGAAAATGTGTTTAGTTTTAAGCACATGCTTTAATGCATAGTGATGCTCACATCTCAGTATGTAAGTCTAAGCAGTTTGCCAAACTAGAGAGTAAGTTAAGGCCAAATTTATTCTCCATCTCCCACTGTATTTTGTATGATGTGTTTCTCAGAGATCTTATTAGACAAAAGAAATTAACATATGTATTAGAACAGATTGTAGAACTGAACAATCAGACTGGCCAAGTGTTCTGTAGACTTCTATTGTTGCTTTTCATTTCATTTCTCAGCATTGCTTTTCATTTCTCTCAGCGTTAGTGCTGCTGTATCTTTCCAAGTTCAACATGTCTTTGAGAGTAATCAAAACAGATGAGCAGGTGAGTTCTGAAGTCATAAGAGATGTGTTGTTCCTGTCACTTAATGCTATGTTTTGTAGTCCCTTCCAGATTCTGGTGTTAAGTGCTCTTCAGAAGAATTCATTTCTGTTTATGAAACTGCTGAAGCCCATGCATTTATGTAGTGCTATTTCTCATAAAGGAATCTGTGAGAATAAATTATATTATCTAGTTGTGAAAGTGTTCACATATGATCAGATGTGAAGATAGTGTTTCAAGGAACATAGTTCCACTATCAAGTATAAGCCCTACTAAAAAGTACTTTGTCTGTTCCATACAGTATTGTTTTATGAGGATGGGTTTGTACAAGGTATACTTAAAATGATGCTAGATCTTCACACAAGTCAGATCAAACTTAAATGCTGTTCATTTCATAATATTGTTAAAAAAGCATACCAGTAGGATGTTTATTACTTCTAGGCAATGGATATTATTGCTTATAATCATCTCTTCTTAAAGTGTTGCAGAAAGTTACTAAGGAAATCTTGAGTAAATTGTATACTCTCTTCATTTTGTTTCTGGACTTTAGGAACTCCAGATGCAGCTAGATGAATTCAAAAGAAAATCTGAGTGTGAAATAAAGCAACTAGAGAAAGAAAAAGAAGCCCTAACTGGGAAACTTCGAAACTCTTCACTTGAGGTAAGCTAGTCATAAATGTAGATTAGTAATAAAAGGGCTTTTCATTTTTCCTTCTGAAAGATTCTTGATTACATGTGTAACAGGTTGCCCAGAGATGTGATGGATGCTCCATCCTTGAAGATATTCAAGGTCAGGTCAGACCACGCTCTGAGGAATCTGATCTATCTGTAGATGTCCCTGTTTGTGGCAGGGAAGTTGGACAAGATGTCCTTTATGGGTCCCTCCCAACTCAAACTATTCTGTAATTCTGTGTAATCATATTTGCTGTCACTGTCATTCAAGAAAATAGGCAAGATAGAAATAACAAAAAATACTGCTCCTCAGTGTCTATGAAGATTTTGAAATGCCTATTTGTTTTGATAAATTTCATAACATACCACTCTTTGGTATTATATTATGGCTTTATGCTAAGGAATTTGGCCCCATCTGCGTTGGATGGTGACTTTGACTGTCTACATTTGGGGATATTTGGATTTGGAATCATCTTCTCTGTTTTTGTTTGTGTAGACATGTAAAAGGGCTTTCTTCTTTGCTTCCTTAAGCAAGAAAATTGAATGGTAAAAAAGATTGAATGGCTCATTATTTTTGCTCTGTCTGCTTGACGAAGTAGCTGATGAGGTGACTGAAGCAGGTTAGAGCATGCAGTAGTTTATATATTAGCAGTTATTTATGTGTCTATGTTCTCAAGAACAAAAATGAAGTAGAGAAAGCATCAAGACTCCAAAGTAACTTTTAGGATTACATGCCTTATGTACTATTCCCTGTTCTGGATATATCTAAGTTGAAATAGAAATCTGCTAACATATATTAATCTGGAAATGAGTTCCTGAGATGTTTCAGTATTAGATTATCTACCTATATATATAGTTAATTGCAGGCCAAGCAATGCAAATTTTCCAGACTACTATATCTGCCAAAATATTTGTACAGTAAGTGTCATGATTTGAAAAGCCGTGCCTGCCGGTTGCATAATTTTCTGTAAAAACAAAACAGAACACCTGTAAAACAATTACTGAACTAGGTAAAGAGTGCTTTCATCAGGAGAACTTTTTTCCAACTTTTTCCTGCTGGTCTGGGTTTTAAGAAGCCAAAATGTTACCAAAGAAAATCAGAATATTCCCAAAACCACAAAATTCCGTTTAGGTTAAAGTATTGGACAGCAATAGGAATTAGGCAGCTGACACTGCTGAACTAATGAATTAGAGATAACCACTGTTGTTGTGACTGACTGCCTGTCATTTCCATCACTTTGTATCTTCACTGCTTCTAAGCAGTTTCACTTGCAGTAAGTTCAGTAGGATCTTGCACAGCAACAGCTCAGCAAGAAATGAAACCCTAGATTTTTCTCAGCTGGCTTTTGTAATTTCTGAGTAGCTATAGTAAGACCTCTTTCATTGTTCAAAGCCAGAGAAAGGACAGATAGACCCATCAGGGGCCTAAGCAGGATGTGTCTCCCACCTCCTTTCACTGTCCCCTTCCCTTTATACTCCTTGGTGTGTGGTATATTTCAGCAGTCGCAGAGTGCATTGTGGTCGTTTACTATATAACATGCTTTTCCCCCCATTCAGCTGTGATAGTTCTGAATGAAGTGTAGTCCTTTTTTGTTTCACTTGTAATGCAGATCTACATGTTCTGGTATCAAACAGTTACATTCTGATGTTCTATCCATTACTCAGTGTTACAAATGCAGAATATAAATGTAGTTCTTAATGTTCTAAACTTCTGGATAAGTCCTGATTTTAGGTTTTATTACACGTATGTGTGTCACTGTTTTCTAAAGTGTTCTTCACTGGGAGAATTTTGGGTCAATCCTACTTGTGTTGGCCTATCTAGGGTGACTTCCTTGCATCCAATACAACATGTAGGTTCTCAGAAATCAGTCATCTTTATTCTTTTCTAAACTTCCCTTAGGGGAAAAAGATATCCTAGTATATTCAAAGCTGAAAACTTATCATGATATGCTGGCATATGTAGTGCCTCAAAGTTGTACTGGTTTTCAGGTATAAGGGAAAGAAGTGGATACTGTCCAACCTGATAATAATACTGCATACATTTGTGCATATATATATTCCGTTGGAAGGCCTCAAAGAAATCAAAAGGCTTATTTCTTGAAGTAATTACTGTTCTGGTTTTGCAGATGCAAAAAAAGTAAAGCAGTGAGCAATCAAATTACTTTTCTTGAAGTCATGCATTCAGGCCTGAACAACAGGAGAGGAAGTCTGTTTCCTATCTGCTAGTCCTGTGATACCATGAGTTCACAGTAGATGCAAGGGGTACTGAGAAAATATTGTTGCTGCATACATAAAGCAAGTAATATAGTGTACATCATATTGTATGTTACATTCACAACATCATGTAAGTAGGAACAGATGCACTAAACAACTAAAAACAACTCAGTGCATCTTGCAGTCTAGCGGGGGGGAGGGAGGGTGAAAATGGAAATGGTTCCTATGAAGCAAAAATTTGCATTGTTGGTATTATGTTACTTTCTGAACCAATTACTTAGAGATATTGCCTCTAAGCAATTGAAATTAATTCACCAGAGAAGTGAAGTAGTTTCAACTTAAAATATTTTTCTTCTATAGATATTTGACAATTCACAGCCAACAAACAACCATTTACTCTACCACAATATGTTTCACTGAGGGCATGATTCCCAGCTGGAAACTTAGCAGTGGCTCAGCCCAGAGCTTCTGCCTCAGAGGCTAGGCAGTGTGCTGTTACTAATCCAGTTCTAACCTGGGTGATATTTCACATCTAAAAATAGCTTTCTTAGCAGCATAAGGCATATTTTTGGTTGGGCTGACATAGCTACAGCACTGTGCAGAGTAGACAAAATCATGATAATTAGTTTTCTGTGGGGATGCACTTCAAAACTGCAGTATTTCTATATTAGTGATTTTTATTTTTTTTTCCCCTTCATAAGCGAGCCAGATTTACACCTATTTGGTGCCTTGGAAGGAAAGTTATGAAGTCCTGTGTGGACTGAATACTTATTAATTGGAGTCCTCCACTCCCTTACTTTTGCCCTGCAGGATCTGCTCAACAACTATAAAGAGTCAATTCTGGAATTACAAGGTACATAAAATAGAAGGGCAGGATTCACCATAACCTTGCTGGCTGGCAGGCTTGTGAGTACCATCAAATAATCATAGCTGTAGAGGTGTGCCTGTTGTGCTTGCTCCTGTCCCTCCAGTCAGGACTTGCCATACATCTTGGACAGTAGTTAACTGTGAACTTAACAGAGGCAACTGTGAAATAAGCCTTAAAACTGCAATAAAATAGCGTTTTGTTATTTTGTTGTTACTACTTCTGCTGTGTTACTGTTTTGATGTAGTAGCACCATAGTATGAGTAAAACTGAGTAGCATTTGGGTGCCGTATTCTGTCTGAGCAAACTCTCAAATGTGGTGATTCTTCTATAATACATCAAAAGGCAGTTTTAAGTATATAAGTATGTTAAGTATGAATTCATACTCTAGCAATGTATTGAGATCTTTCTACTTAAAAGATACAGTAAGTCAAAATATTCTCTGATTCCAACTTCAGATCTTGTCTTTAAGAGTTCATGCTTAGATACAACAAATACAAGAAGGAGAGAGCTGATAGGAGTGAGGTTTCAAATATTTGTAGAGTCTGGATGCACAGAATTGAAATAAGCAAAGAAGTCAGAGGGTGAGCGTACTGTGACATGCACAGCTATGTATTTGACCAGTATTTTTGCCCATTGGCTATTAGACTCTGAGAGGTGCTTCAAGAGAATCAAGAAGCACAGTAATTATGGTTATAAAATAATTAAAACTGAAAGACTTCTGAAATATTTAAAAACTTATGTCTTTTATTGATAGTTGATGATTTTTCCTTTGCTTGGAAGACAATGGGAGGCAAAATGAGATGTCATTTGGGTAAATCTCATGATTTACAGTTTACTTTGTGAAAGTAAACCATAAAACCATGACACAGGCTTTGAGAGTACTTGAACAGGGGCTGCAGTCCATCTGGGAATGGACAAGGGCCTCAAGAGGGAAAGAGAATATATCCTTTGGAGAAAAGAAGTCAGCATGCTCAACTTTCTTTAGAAAGAAAAGAGCTATAAAGTGGAGGGAATACATTTAGCTATTGTGAGAAAGTATTCCTAGGATTTGGGGGAATATGGCATAGCTTGTTATTAATCTCCCTTTGGATAGTGCCATGCTGCCTGTGGCCAAAAAGTTAGTGAGAAGTAAGGGCTTTTTGCACAGCACGTCTCCTGTTCTTGTGTGTAACACATTATATACTGGAACATACTGTAAGAATGAAATGTGAATGATGTAGATGCTTTAGCCCTCTTAGTAAATTTTCATCCAGCTTTTGTGATGCTGCATCAGAAAGGACCGTGACTGTGGAGCTGAAGTTACAAACAACTGTTTAACTAGCTTAAGTGCTTCCTCAAGTAGCAATCTGTTTGCAATTTATGTGGGAAAAAGAAATCAAGGCAATATTGAAGAAGAGAAAAAGAACGTGTATTAATATAAAAGCAAGAACATGAAGGAGTCACAGGTTATAACCTACATCCAACTTGTAGATGTGTGTTATGTAATTTGTACCATTAAAGTAATATGACCGTTGTGTGATTTATCATTTGAATCATATGAAATTGTAAGGAAGCAAACTTCTCCCTTTCACAGTTTGATTTCAGTTTCTCTAAGTTTGGAAAGTACAAGTACATAAAACATGAAATACAGACATATACTCTTTCTCGTGCTTTCAAAAAGAAAAGGAAAGAGAGGTAAAGGTTCTTAGGAGGCATGGCAAAGTGAGAAGGCAGACATGGAAGCTTAAGATACAGCAGCAGAAATGCTAATTGACCTTACTAGGTATGCATTTTCCTCTCACGCAAAAGAACTTTGAAGTTCTGAAAAAGTTCAAGATGTTCACACAATTAGGAAGAATGGCAAGTACAAATGGCTGCTGAATGTTGCTGCATAGAAAAGAGAGCAGACTCATTCCTCTCTTCCCACTGAAAAAATATAAAATCCACAACATTATTCTTATAATGAGAGCTCTGCTTTTGTGACTGCTACTATAGATGTGTCTACTGCATTTAGTAATTAAGCTAAGAAAGGAAGGAAAATAAAAACAGCTGGTGTGACGTGCAGAATTCCTGTTTCCACTAGTTCTAGTCTACTACATTAGAAATGGGCTCTGCAGAGTTACATCTCAATGCTGACCATAAGCTCGGTCTTAAGCCTGCCTCCAGATTTGTGCCCCAGTTGGACTATGGACTCTATATACAAGATGAAGATGATCTGAAAAGAAGTAATTTAAGAAAAGTACTTGATGGGCAAAAGACAGTGTATGCAAAAGGTATGTCGCTGTTTCACCAGATTCTCTTTGAAGGGGTATCTTCTTCAGAAGGAGTGATTCTACTTGTTTGGGTTTTTTTTTTTAAGTACTCATTAAGGCTGCCCAAATCATTTGCTTTCTGTTTGTTGATCAAATTGAAAAGCAATGAAAGGTTGAAGGAAAATTCAGGAGTGTCTTTAAGTTGTAAGTTTGAATTAATGTTTTATTTGAAGTGTTACTGTCATTTTAAATAGAGAAATTAAGTTAAATATTGATACGAAATGTTTCAAATGAAGAATTCAAAGTTTCCTACTTAATAACATCACTATGAAAAGAAAAGCTTTTAAAATTAATATCTGAATATTTTCAGTTGAGTAAAACCATTCTGAATTACTATATTAGCTATCTGGAAAAAATCACTTAGCTCCCTTCTTCACTGAAGCAGAGGGCTCATTGCATGAAACAAGCATCTTGCTGGTTTTCACAGAGCATCACAAGATCATAGAATTTACTCATATTTACGTAACTCTTCTCCACTGTTAGTGTAGCCATTAATCCTTTCCTTCTCTGATAGGTGGCTCAGCTGAAGCAGATATTAGACCAACAAGCAGATAATTTCAAGGAGTCACTGAAAAAACACACTCTACAGTCCAGCAAAGAAAAGGAGAAGCTTTTGCAGGATCTTCAAAACACCATTAAAGAAAACCAGAATGTTAAACTGCAGCTGGAGGCATCGCATCAAAAAGTCTTAAAAATGTTGGAGAAAAACAAAAAACAGGAACTCAAGGTCAGTTTATGAGATACTAGTTAAAAAATAGATGTGCGGGATAAACAGTGTTAGCAAGCCCTGAGTATCAGCTCATTTATTACCTGTTATCTTAACTATATGCTACTATTGTGGCACACAATGAGCTATTCTGTGATTTTGAAACCTTGTTATCTTAAGGGTTGGGGTTTTTGTTGGGTGGTGGTGGTGGTTTCTTTTTAACTTTTTTACTGAGATAACAGCAAGAATGAAATTATTTATATAAAATACTGTGTCCTAGTTAAGCTAGAATGAATGCAGACTCTTCTAGCTGTGCTTCCTAAGTACAAGGGAATTCCTAAGTGTTTTATTAACAGGACTCACTTTTTATTATTTTTCATCCGTTATTCATGCTCATCCATATAAATAGTATAAAAGAAGTATAGTATGCATGTGTAACGATGTGTGTTGGCTTAGATGCTTTCAAGTAATGAATTCTATGAGTAGATAACAAAAGCTTCCAAAGATTCAAGGGGGTTTATCTCGGTGACAAAATGTTAATGAAGTATAATGAAGTACTGAAGGAAGTAGCTGTTCAAGTGGGGGGAAAAAAAAGCTTAAAAAAATATGTAAAAATATGTAAAAAATAAGTATTTCAGTGTTATTTCATTTTGCACAACAAATCTAATATGACAAGTCTTGTCCCTGTTTTCTTTTTCATTTTCTGGTCATTTTTATTCTTACTTTGATGAATTGTCACATAAAGTGATTATGAAAATAATAAAAGTTCTACAATGAAAGACCAGATTCATCCAGG